>JANQBS010000173.1:0-86263 GCA_033085395.1 Xanthoparmelia taractica
ATAATTCTATTTATAATTATTTATATAATTATCTATAAATTAATATAATTATTTATATATTAATATATCTATATATCTTTAGATATATTTTATATCTATTTAATAATATCTAGAATTATTTCTTAAAATTATTTTAATTAATTCTATATTTATAAGTTTAATTCTTTTCTTTATATATTTTAATTTATAAATAATTAAATAATATTTTATATTACTATCTTAACTATATACGACTTTAAGACTATAATTATTATTCTAAATAGTAGCGTTAAATAAACTTTCACTTAGTTCTATTAATACGCTTACTTTTCTTAGACTATACTTTTTCTAATTAATTCTATTAATCGCATATAGTCTTATATTATAGTTACTATCTTCTACTATAATTACTTAAGTGCGCGATTACTCGTATATTACTTGCTATCGTCGCTAAGAAAAGAAAGCTAATTCGAAAAAAACTAAGCTATTAATAAACTCGATATTCTTATTTTAATCCCTTACTTCCTCTTAATTATTATTACTTCTATTATCTTTCGCCTCGTTTCGATTATTTATAAGTATTATTAGTAATAACTTAGATTACTCTCTTTCTCGTTTTATTATTAGTATCTATTAATAAACTTAATATTCTTACTTTAAGCTCTTACTTTAAATCCTTACTTTCTCTTATCTATTATTACTTCTATTATCTTTCGTCTTATCTCGACTATCTTTAAGTACTATTAATAGTTTATTAAATTACTCTCTCTTATTATATTTAAGTTACTCTTATCTCGATATCTTCTAGTAGTTATTCTTATTATTATAATTATAATTACTTTCATCCCCATTAATAATAACGACTCGATCTTCGCGATATAGCTCGCCTAAGGCGAGTATAGTCTAGATATCTTCGTAGTCTTCGAACTATTAGTAGATAAGTCGCCGCTCGACTATCGAGCTCTGCGATCTTATTTTCGAAAGACTCTAATATCTTATTACTTTAAGCGCTAGATTATTAATAATACTATTATCTAAAAGTTAAACGTATTAATATAATAATAGATTAATATTATTAAAGAGATTCTATTTAAGCTAGATATCGATTAACTCGTAATTCTTTAGACTATATAAAGCGTAACGTTAGTTTAAACCTAAAATTCGTTCCCTACTCTCAATACTTCTAAGGTCTTTATATTAATCGCTAAAGATTATATCTATAAATAATTCTTTTTTAACTTCTATCTCGTATAAGATAATTATTAATTACGCTCTATATATAATACTCGCTTACTTTTATACGTTCGTCGAGAAGATTTAGAATAAATATAATATTACGCGTGCGACTATAGAGGTCGATAGCGAGACTGCGAACGATTTCTTCTCCTTCGACTCTAATAATAATAACTCTAATTTATCGACTTCTAGTAATATTCGTCCCTTTACTTCGCTCTCTTTTTTCTTTTAATCTATTAGTAGTTTCTTATAATTCTTTATCTATATCTCGATATTTAATATATTATAGAAGAGACGTTATAATTCGCGCGATCTTCTACTTGAGATATAAAAGTATATTAAATTAAATATAGTTCGCGTAAATATCGTGTATAAATCTCGTAATAAACTTAATCGTATTAATAAACGAATCTCTAAGAAATCTTTAATTAAATAGCTAGTAATTAATAATAATTTTAATAATAAAAAAATCGTATATAATTACGTAAATATCGATTATCTTCTCTAATATTAGGATATAATTAAGAAGAAGATAAATTTATATATTATATCTCTTCTATTAATAGGCGATAGAGTATACGTTAATATAAATTATAAGACTAAGATCTCTAGCGATGGAAGAAGGCGAGCTTTCGATATTTTTATCGCTCGGTTCTTCTCTACTAAGAACGGCGAATTCTACGATATTAATAATATTATAATATTCTAAGGCGCCGTAACGTCTATATATAATCGTTTAACTACGGGTAATTTCGAAGGGGAAGGGGTTTATCTACTAAGTACGTATACGACTAATAAAGCTTTATAAGGGAATTAATAAGAGGGCGTTCTGCTATATAATAGCTGAGCTATATATATATAGTATAGAATAGAATAGTAAATAAACGATACTTTACTTATAAATCGCGCTCGTTTCGATTAATTAATTATTAGATAAATACGTATAATTAAAGAATATCCAGCCTATCTAATAGATCTACCTATTATATACGAAGGGGCTATATGCATTACCAGGACTAGTCTCGTCTTTTCCTATCTATTTAATCTCTAACTTTTATTCTTAATATTTAATCTCTAATCTAGCTAAGTTCTTTTTCTTATATATTTAGTATCTTTCTTTATAATTATTCTTATCTCTATTTAGACTAGAGTAATAAGAAAAAAGATTATCTATAAATAGAGAGATCGCTTCGACTATATACGATACGAGTCTCTTCGTCGAGAGTTAGAAGAGAGATTTTTACTATCTTAGATATTAGAGAACTATTAATATTATCTTACGAGGAAGAGAGTATTCTATAATACGAACTCGCTCGATATAAGTTAAATTTTTCTTAAATTAAGACGCTAAAATCGAATATAATCTCGATATTAAAGTCTATTTATTAAATCTCTATTATATAGAATTTCTAATTAAAGAAAAAAGAATAAAGAAGATTCGTTAAGATCTCGTCGAGAGGACTCGTATATAATTCTTAATAAATCTTTGTTTATTACTTAATTAATCTTATAGCTTAACGAGTTCGAGCTTAATATTAGATAGCGATAACGCGATAAATAGCCCTAAGCGAGTACTATAAAATACACTCTTTAGAATTTTCATTGCATATAATCTAATCGAGTTATACTCGATCTTCTAAGTCGGTTTACACTATAAACGCCAAGGCGCGCTAGCCCGGCGACTCGCGGCGAGAAGACTACGCGATTTAATTAAACGATCGCCTAACTCGTTTTATAGCGTGAACCGATTGAGTTCTATAATTAGATGTGCGAAAAGAGTAAGAGAGATAATTTAAAATTATTCTATAAATAATTATAGAAGAGATCGACTTAGCGATCTTACGTAGATTACAATTTAAGAAAATAATATATTATAGTTATTATTCTAGCTATTATTTATTAGAATAATTATATTTATTTAGCGAGATTAAATTAAAAGAGAGTTTATCTTAATATTACTTATTAAGTATCTAAGTTTAATAATTACTTAAGTTAATTTCGCCCTAACTTATATATTAATCTAAAATTTTCTTATCTTATTCGTTACCTAATATAAGAAATAATCTATATTATAAAATATCTCTATATATACTAGAAATTTCTTAGACTATTTTATAATATTAATAATTTCTTATCTTATATCTTTATAAGTAATCTAATATAATTCTCTTATAATATTCTCTTATAATATAATATAATACGATATAATATAATATTTTATTAAATATACTAGATCTTTCCGGCTCGTAGTTACTACTACTTAAGATATTTAAAGAACATATCGCTATTAATCTATTCTTTAAGTCTTCTATTTATTAATTAACTAAGATTAATTATTTAAAGTAGATCGTAAATATATAAGTCTTATTAAGAAAATAAAAGTTATAGAAGTATACTTAAGAAGAGATCTTCGATATACTAACTCCCATAGCTTAGATTAAATAAATTAAGTCTTTTATAGATATCGTAGATATTATAATCTCTATAATTAGTCTTAGAGTTAAAAAGAGACTTATCGTCGATGTATTTAACTATAGCTTTAAGATAATAATTTAAATCTCGACTCGATTTTAGTCTAAGAGCGATAATAAGTTTATATAACTTATAAAAGTCTATTATATTATTAAGTATTACGATTTCGAATAAATATCTAATTCTATAACGTATATTAACACTCTCGAAGAATATATTCTCGCGATAAACGTTATTCTTATATCTAATAAATAAATAATTCTCTATTTTATAATATCTCTCTCGAATAATTTTTAGTATTTAATTAAGATCTAGACTATTATATCTAATATAATAATTATAAAAGCTATTACGATATTACTAAAAAAGAAGAGAAAGAGAAAGAAGTCTAAGAATTAAGAGATAATCTATATAATAGCTACGATAATTAAGAATAAAGCTTAGACTAAAGAAAGAATATCGTGTAAGACTTATAGAAAGATCTACGACTATATATATTAAGATAAATATTCGAATCTAATATTAAAATGACTATAAGAAAAAAGAAATACTAAACGAAAGTGTATCGAGTTAGCTTAAGTAGTAATCGCGTATTCGTTTTAGGTAGGGGAGCCTTAGAATAGTATATGTATGTGCGTGTGTGTGCGTGTGTGTTGATATGTTATAGGAGGATAATATATGCGTTAGGATAACGAGTGCCAGAATAGTATGTTGAAACACTAGAATGGTGTGCGCGTTAGGATAACGAGTGCTAGAATAACATATTGAAACACTAGGATGGTGCGTGCATTAGGATAATAAGTGATACTAGAATAATGTGTTGAAATACTAGAATAATACGTGCATTAGGATAATAAGTGATATTAGAATAATATGTATATGTGGGATCTAAAATTTATATATAGCTTTATGTTTTAATCTAGTAATAGGGGAGTGTTGAAATTTAATTTCTAATATTAATATAGGAATTATTCCCAGTCTTCTAGCGATAGTCGCTTAACTAGTCATCTAATTCTATATGTAAAATAGTTCTATTTTATAGAAGTGTTGAAATATAATTAATTATTCTTTTATATTTTTAATAAACTTCTAAATTAGTATAATTTCTTTATTTATATTAATAAATTACTAATTTAAGATTCGCTTTATTAAAATAATCTATTCGTCGATACTAAAGCTTTATTACTTTCTCGTTAAATATTAAACTTATTATTAAAGCTCTTATATTTTACTAAATAAGCGTTGCGATTCTAGTTATTAATTAAGTAACTTCGCGAATATAAATATTATTAATCTTAAAAGTACTTTTAATAAGCTTAATATCTCGAAAAATATAATAATCGTTCTCTTTAAACGAGATCGCGAATTTATTTCGCGTTATTTAATTAATTAAAAATAGCTCGTATATAAATACTAATATATATAATATATTATTAATACTTACTACGTTACTAAATTTTTTCGATACTAGTTATTTTATCTTAATTATATCGCGATTCTTTATATATACGATAATTTTATTAGCGATTAAGATTCTCGCTTAATACGATTAATACTTAATAAAATTCTTCTTATTAAAGTATATATTATTAATATAACTCGAATTAATTATTTAATCGTAAATTATAATAAGCGAAGTAATTCTAGTCGTATAGACTAGAATATAAATTGAAATCTTATATAATAATTTATTAATAATCTAATCTTTAAAGACTTTTTTCTCGAAGTTTAAAGAAAGAGATAAAAATCTAGAGATTTTCTAGCGAATATCGCTAGTTAGATTCGTTAAATCGTTAGAATTAAGCTAAGTTATTAACTTAATCTTCGCTTTTATCTATAGTAAAGAAGTTAAAGTTAGATTCTACTCGAGAACGTAGTATATAAGCTCTTTAAGTGTCGCTTTCTTATTATATTTAAGTATAGAAATAGCGACCTCTAAATTCTAATATTAATCGTCTTCTTAGATATCTACTTCGTATATAGTTAAATAAATTATAGTCGAAATATAAGTGTAATTGTTATTTATAAAATTATTAAATCTTTCGCTATTAATTATATTCGTCTTAGACTTATTCTTAAGACTTTTAATTATCTTTTCTAAATAAAAAGTTTAGTAATTAAATAATTAATACTTCTTTCTTTTCTTACTAATTAATAAGATATATCTAAAGCACTTCGAAACGTTATTATTTTCTTTATAATTGCTACTATTAGAATTCTTCGACGATTAATTATTAATATTATTATTATTTTCTCGATTACGTTTAAAGATTCTTTTCTTACGATGTAAATTATTATTGAATTTAAAATTCTTTTTATTTTCTTATTTCTTATTAAATCTTCTTATAAAAGCGATTATAATCTATTTCTTAATATCTCGTTTAAATAATCGATCTTCTCTATAAAGAAGCGTAATTATCTTATTGAAGTCGAGTATATTATCGAGTTAAATAATTAAGCGAAGTACGAAATTCTTATATTTAGAGTCTAAACTATTTAATAATAAGATTATTAGAATTTAATCTTCGATTGGCGCTCTTATTCGCTTGAGATTCTTGACTTTTATTCGATTATTAACAATATAGATCTTAATTAAGTTCTCACTTATAGATATAAATATAATTTATAATTATATTATTATTTTTAATTATAGATTAATTATTAAAACGATTAGAGAGACTTATTAATATTTCTTCTTAATTATTTAAAACCTCTCTTTTATTAAGAATATATTCGATATTTACACGCGATTATAATAGACTAGAGCGTATAAGAGATAAAGTTAAACGATACGTAGTTTATTTATATGTAGATCGAAAGATAGAGAAGTCTATGGAGATTAGAAAGCCACTGCTGGAATTTTTAATTAATATCGTTAAAACGTCACGATTAGAAATTAAAAAACGGTCTTAGTAGATTTCAAGAGGACTATTTGACTGTAAGCTATGTAAGATAGCTATATGTTAGGCCGTACGGAGCCATATGGGTGCCTGTGGGTGCGCCGTATGGGCTTGCTTATGGGCTTCATATGAGTTCAAATAAGGTGCGCCTTCTATGAAGCGCGGCACCCGAACCCATGACTCAATATTTTTGGTTCTATGGTACAATTGGAAAGCGCCCTCACACTATATATAATTATAATAGGTGCTGGGAAGAGCATTTGGAAGCTATTTCATAGATATAGAAATTTGATGGTGTATTTCAAGAGAGTTTACCCGAATTTTGCCAGGCGATGGGATACCTATCGGCATACGATAGGTCAGTAGAAGCAGAGATGTCGGCACTTGATCATTCGCTTATAGAAATGTTTCCTATATAACCAATATTATCGTTCAGTGCGAGGCTCCTCAAATCATCAACTCGAGTAATGATCTACACGTCGGACAATCACAGTATTGGAAAGCACAGCAACCGAAGCTACCGGGTCAAACAGAAGGTACTTGACTTCATCCGGGCGGCCTTCGTGTTCGTGAAGAAGGAAAGAAGCGTTGCAGTCACAATGTTTGGTTTCACTACTCCAACAGTTATTGCGGCAAGAGTATACTTTCGTGAAAGACGGGAACGTAGTTTCTGTACGTCACGTCACCATCGCTAGGGGCCTGGCAATGGAGAAGCTCATCTCGCAGCATCGAATCGATGGTGTGTTAGATTTGACAACATCATAGCTGGCCGATGACTCACTTGGCTGAGCTATGGTTGCTGATCGGACAGATTCACAGCTGCACCGCCCGCCAACATGGGTTTAAGAGGTTTAGGTGTTTTCAGTTTCGGGCCACGAGCTTTCGTTCCTGCTCAATTGAGCGAAGCATTATCCTATGAGCACAGCCCGTAAACTACGTTGATGCGCACTTCTGTAGATGGGAAATGGAAGTTGGGAGGGCTGTTTGCAAAGAAACCGGAAGACACTATTCAGAGGCCTGCCGTGGTACGAGTCTTCATACATAAGATTGGGATCGGTGTGCGGAAGATCGAGGGCTATCAATTACGGCGGCTTTTCCACAGACACGGTTAAGACTTTGGTGCAGCTCAGGGGAACAGATTGCTAAATCCGACACCAATCAGTTAATTCCTTTGCGTCTAATTCTGGATTGATGGGGCTAGAGTACAAGGCAAAGATGACTATACACGGAGTTCGGGCATGGTGCAGGCTCAGTAAGGCAGACTAGGAACGCTTTTTAGTGCCAGTGCTTGGTTCTTTAACCCACCAGTTAAGGAAACAAAGGGACACCTGCAGACACTTGTAGGGAAGGAGAGATGCTGCTTTCGACGTCTGGTTTGGAGCATCAGACTGTTTCGTGTGCGGGCCGAAAGCCCGCAAAATCTGATGAGATGCGATCCTCAATGGCGACTGCTGCCGACTGCATAGAGTCCAGCGCTTGCATACTCCAACCCAAAGTTAAGAAGCTAGATTGTACCTTCGAAAACTGGCTATAACCAACATCTCACGACCTAAACTCATCGATGGTACGTCTCACTAGACTGCTTCAAAGTCTTAAAGGCTTATGGTAGGTACTTGCACGAAGGGTCCATGTATCTACCTTTCCTCACATATCTTCATAAGATGATTGTGGCCTCACTACTATTGGTCTTTTCTTTCCATTCCCTCTACTAGGGTATTTGAGTAGAGTTACGCCAGGCTAACTATACCTACAAGTACGCACGATTCCAAGTGTATCTTCAAAGCAACGGTGAAAGGGCCACTTAGAGGAGTGCCACCACAATCTCCTGTCTTATCGAGCCTATGAGTCGTGTGCTATTGTCAAATTGTGGACGCTATACTTGCCGATCACGCTTGCCAGTGCAAGTACGGAGTAGCAACACTTGCCATCTCGAGACTAGGGCCAAACCGCCGAAACTGCTCATGGCTTGCGCGTCTTCGCCCCTTGAAGAGGGAATTAAGGGCCGGAACGCTCCGAATGAGTTGGCGCCGACGCTTGAGCTTTCTTAAAATTCCATATGAAAACTCTATAGTACCAGAAAGAGGCTCAAAGTCGAGCGATTAAAAATTGGAATATCATTCTCGCTTAGCTCCTTAGAACTTTCTCGGCGAGCTCGATTTGAGCGAGTTTTCCTATTGAGCATGTTTCCCCTGCTCTCGTGCATCGAGAAGAATGAAGGATCCCTGGTAGGTCTCTTGAGAAATGGTTACCCCTGAGTCAAAGTTGTCAAAGATGCATGAGTCTTGCGACGTTGTATTAACCTTGTTGTCGATACTTTCTATCTGCCACGGGTCTAGATGCTTGCGCTTTCACCCTCACCTACACTCCATCTAAACCCCAAAAGGAACATGTTTGATTCAAAATGCGTCTTGCCAACCATCTAGTTTAGTATTTCCAGTGATCGAAAGTGGTAAGTGCAAGTTTTTTAGTGCCGCCACGAAGTGGCTTTCGAGGGTGTACTAGGGAAGAAACTTGCTCAGTATCACCTTTTTTTTTTTTAGGCTGGGGCATGACTGGACCCCTACTTCACAGTGGTAGGTTTGAGTATATATTAGTCCCGCAATGCTCCTTTCTAATTTATCAGCACCATCACATACTACCCTTCACGACTATTGTCCCTTACAATTGTACTCAACATTGCTTGTACAATATTATAGCTGCCTCATAATTCATCCCTACAGCGTTGATAGGGGTCATCACCATCGTTACTATCATCATCATCACCATTACCATCAGAGACAGCACCACTTATACAACCACCATCATGCTTGCCGTCACAGCAAGTCGCTCTTCATCTTCTGACAATTGGAGGAGGTGCAAGGACGGGAAGACGAACGAGGGATCCACACTGAGAAGTTGGCGAGATAGGAGAGTGTCACAGGAGAGCGGAGAGATGAAGCAGAGTGGAGAAGTCAAGGGGTTGTTGGGGAGTTGGAGAGTTGAGAAGCAGAAGAAGGAGAAGGTACCAGAGGTGCCACGGGTGTACGGAGGCTGCACACCCCCAGAATGGAAGCTTCAGATGATGTACAAGCAATTGAAAACAAAAAATAGCTACTTCACAACGTGGCTTGTGGAATCACTCTACCCAAATATCGAAAGCCTTCCATACTACATTACCCTGTCAGAAAAGCAACCCTATGGTAAGCGCACAAAATAGATCGGGTCGTGACAATCAACGAAACACCTTGCCAACCTCAAAAGACCACACAGACTACAAAATCACCGTCAATAAGATCACCGAGCTTGCGCGTCAAATACAGCAAGTCCCACCGAGCACAATTGCTCTTCTCGACCGCCTGATTCCAGAACGAACTGAATACTCATACTGGTTGTCACGAAATCCGACGGACGTAATATCAGAGTACATCAATGAAAGCCACGCATACTACATCGAGGTCCTAAAGGAAGTGAGAACTATCCTAGCCGAGCGGATCGAGCTCGAAGCGAAGACAGCACCTCAGACAAAAGCAGCAGCTCCAGCAAATACTCTCAGCGTCTCAAATCATAGCCACAAGGTCGCCCTCGGCAAGCGCAAAAATTCGTTCACCACGCTCCAAGGACCGGACCAAAGCAAAGCGGTCAAAACAGAAACCACCAAATCCAAATCAGAGCTTGCCTTGGTAAACCAGGCCAACCCCTCCGTGACAGCTTATAACAAACAACAAGAGAAGTGGAGACAAGTGATAGCCGAGAACTGCGATAAAACGAGCGAGAAAAAATGCGATACCCCCTCCAGACCCATGAGCTACGCAGCCGCATTGCGTATTGCAATCACCGCATAGATCTCTCAACGAAGTCAAACGGTAAGCCGAAGACTGCCGTCTCCTACCAACAGCACTGACTCTCTCAGAATCCAGACAAACACAAGATAGCCAGCAACAAACACGAGAACACCAGCGCAGCTCGTTCGAAGTTGCAGCGCGGAATGAATCAAGTTTGGAAAGAAGGCAAACGGTAAGCACAACCTAGCTGTTTCTGTCAACAGCATTGACTCTACCAGCATGGAGACAACTACAAGAAGGCCGAGACCAGCTGCGAGAACACGAGCGCAACTCATCTGAAGGTGGTGCGTGGAATGAATTGGGGTATCAAAAGGGAGGCAAACGGTGAGCCAAAGTTTTCAGGCTAGCGTAGACGTGACTAACTTCTGATAGAACGGAAATGTTGGAACTTGGCAGATGGAGGGATGCAAAGACCGAAAGCGATGGCTCGTGAAGTGGACGGAGCTTACGGGAGGTTTGGGAGATCGTTGGAGGCCGGGCTCGTGACCCGGAACAAAACTGTGTTTCAGCATTGTGTTTAGTGGAGGATACATGTATGATTGCAAGCAGAGCTGGGTGGAGGACTTTTTGAATAGCAGGCGGTCAAAATTTGGGTTTCATTGCGGTAGTCATCGAAAGAAGGGATGGGCTTGCAGTCAGCATCAGGGACAGACTGCAGTTTGACAATATGTTTGCTAGTCTTCTCAATAGCGTCAAAACGTTTCACCTCAATACTATCATATCCTAGTTTCGTCGGGAGTTCTGCCACGGCTCCTTGCATGCTCGCCGTCATACGCACATCGTGATTGTCTTGCCCAAGCACTCTAATGCGGGCGTCACCAAGATCGTAGCTTGTGCAAGTGTACAGCAACAAAAGCCCACGATCAGTATGTTTGATCACTAGCTCAAGCCGCGACAGCAAAGAAATGGCAGAGCCAGGAGCCAAAGGCCCGTACTATGAAGTCGTGGACCAGGTAGATAGTGAAGGAACATAAGCATGAGAAGCTCAATCTCGGAATTTTCCTACATGGCTAATCATTTCTTAACGGCAGCTTAAACAGGACTCACTGACCGACTGGCTTCCGAGATTGGGAAGGCAACTAATGATATTCTGATGGATGCCATTTCCGTACACCGCGTTGTTGATGTGATTCTATTGGGTATACCTGTCAATGTAGAAAGATTTCTCAGTAGAAGCCGCAAGATCGGTCTGCTCGGATGCTTTTGTGGTGATAGTCGTCACTGGCGCCGAGATATTCCACCACTTGGTGGACTATACCTCGAAAATGTTAATTCACATTCTCTTCGACTCGGAAACATTAGGTAACTTGGGCTGGTACACAGCGTAATTGGCAGCTAATGTCATGCATAGTCAGAAAACATCACAGATATATCCAACAGCTCATCTTTAAGAAGCGTGCATGCCCTCGAAGATGGATCATTGTCTTCTATGTCGTGGCAATCTACGTGATCCATGCTGACAGCCAAATTTGGGTGTCAGTCGTATACTCCGCATGGTCCCGTAACGGGAGCCTGTCATAAAAGCACATGCTATACTCTCCCTCGCATAAAACCAAGAACCATTCTGTCATCTCCATGTATACCGCTTCCCTCAGGTCTCTTCACATGCTCTGCTTCACGTTTAGATCATCGGGTTATCCCCCAGTAACACCCCGTACCCTTTCTCCATTCCCGCCTTAAAGCCCTCGCGCTGACCACTGACTTTTTACCGACTCTTTACCAGTCTTAGAGTGAGATATTACATCTCCGATCGGCCAAGACTGCCGCCGTCTCAAACAATCGACGCGACGCAGCTTCTCGTATTAAGCTGATTACGCGTCACCATCTCAAAATCCACTGTCCTCTTCGATCTTAAATCCCGAATAACACTCTGCCTTCTGGTCCTCTCATTCTCTTCTTCGTCCAACGGCTGATACGGACTATTAAGCCAAGTCATATGCACCTCCTGCGGACCTTCACTGCTGATGCCAGTTGAACTCTTTGCATTACCGATCCTGAAGATCTTCGATTTCCGCACATGTCTAATCGGCGAGGGCGTAGAGGGTTGAGAGTTAGGGTAGCGTTCGCGGATTAGTTGCACGAAACGGGGCATTATGGGGAAGCAGGCGCAGAGGATGATACTTGCGATTTCGGCAAGCCTAATCATCGTTGAGCGAGCGCATCAGCATGGTGGTAGACAAAAGAAGCGGATGAGTAGTTGCGTACCCCCACATTGCGGTTTGTGCAAAGGTGTATGAGACGTCGCGGCCGGGGGCAATCTTTGTAGTGTAGAGGAGGTGGCAGATGCCTGAAGTCAAGGCACTATTTTAAAGATGGATCAGGCTCATAATTCCGACTGGATGGACAACCACATGACCGAAGGTGCTGGGGAAGATTGGTGACTTACAGAAAACCTGTTGAGAACATGGCTATGACACCCGCTTTCCTTTTTGGGGTCATCTGCAAGTGCCATGTGGTCCACACTGGAAGAAGTATGATGAGAAGATCAGAGAAAACATTGACGGCACCAGAGACGACCAGTAGCTTTTTCGAGCCGGCGCATTGGCCTTTGTTCGTTGGACTCCGGCCTTCCCAGACTGGGTAGCACTGGAAGATCATCGAGATGAAAATGGAAACATAGAAAACCAAGTTGCCCCAGATCTGACTGTAAAAGGCCCAGTATACAGGCCCAGACTTCATGGGCGCGAAAATGTGTATCAGCTGGAAGAGTAAAGAGACTTTGGCTAGCCATATCGCCGAAGGGTATAGTATATGCAGAGCCCAGGTATACTGCAGAGACCATAATCAGTTTGCAGATTCGGATCATAATCGCGGAGCCATTGTTCTAGCCTACCTTGTTAAGTGCGAGGTACTGAGTGTCCTGGGTGTACGAAGCTGGATGGCCAGATCCAGCCAGTCCTGCGCTAAGAAGGGAAAAGGCAAATGCCATACTTGCTACCTGCTCAGTTTAATCGAGTTGTTCACTGTCACAAAAGACTTCGCAGCGGGAGGGGAGCTCACCCATGCTAAAATCAGCATATCTAGAGAGAATTTCGTGTCAGCGGCTGCGTGGGTACCCAAGGCCTCATTTGGCACTCACAGTCGTCAAGGTGGTAGCTCGAGATCATCTTCTTTGTAAAAAGCCGGACAGCAGTGAATGTTGTCGTCAGAATGCTGCAGAGTACTACCGTTGCGATAATAGAGGGAAGCAAGGGAGTTAGAGTCTTCGGGTAATGCTCTGACCTCAACAAAGAGGTGTTTCCAGGCTTCGTGACCATGACCATTGTAGTGGATAGTCTTCCCTTACTACCTTTTACTCAGCAACACTTGACGTGAAGCTGGTTTTGAACATTGTCAAGGAATCCAGTTTGCTGAAATGAAAGTGGTATCCACCTCCGGACAGATTGCAGAGTCTGACTCACAATTGCGAGAAAACGAGGGAATGGTTGGCACAGCCCTATAGTGAAGCCCCATTAGAGAGAACGGATCTTCTGCAGCAGCGCCAGCTACATAAAGGTTGCTCTGTTTCGACAGTCAGTACACCGCTAGGCGGAGGCGCTTGCAGGAACCCACTGCTGGTAAGTGGCACGAACCCAGATCCGAGACGTCTGAGTCCAATATGTTTTTGCCATCAAGCAGGAAGGGGGTCTGCATCCCGGCAGGAGAAATGCTCGCACAGCGAAATGCCGTTGCAAAGTGGACACTGAGTCCTATCGGTGGATCTCTCTACCTTTCAATGCAGCTACGCCGCAATGCAGGTAGACCTGGACGCTAGTAACACGGGTATGCATAGTGGTGGCGATGTGCACAAGTACCCCAAGAACCCGTCACATAGGGGATGCGCATGAGCAAGTTTCGAATAGAATTGTTGTGCGTATTCGAGGAGGCCTCTCAGGTGTATGTATTTAGGCGTCGAATCCTACATTCAAATTGCTCTAATGGAACAGATCACGTCATCATAAAAGCGTTACTATAGTCAATGTTCGTTACCTATTCTATCTCACTCAAAACTCAGAGACAACTGACTGTAGCTACAAGCCCACCGGACTCATGCGAATTAGATTAGGGTATGCGTCGCTATAAGCCCGAAACACATAGTTGGGGCAGTGTTATGAGTAAGCGGGGAGGCATAGTAAGAGGTTGAAGGATAGCCAGTCAAAGAAGCGGCGAAGCGAAAAGCCGTGCTTACCTATCCCATGCGGTATGGATCACAGCCCAGGGCGGGGTTGCCGAAGCCTTATGCAGCGAGCTCCAATGATATATCAATAAGAAATGCCAAAGATAATAGGTGTCAATATCTACTCGAAGGCAGATTTGTTCATTATGTTGTACTGATAGGCGTGCCTCCCTACTGGTTCTCAACGTGGGACGATCTCACAGGCCCTACATGCCGACGCCTGTGATTATGCACTGGCGCTCTCAATGGATGGGGCCCTGGTTATGTGCGTTTACTGCTAAAGGTTGATGGGCAATCGAACATTGTATCACGGCGGAGGTGTTGAGAGATAGGCTGCTCGTGGTCTCCTCGGATGACGCACCCGGAAGCTGACCCTAAATGTCCTGACTGTAGCCGAGGGAGAACTATACCGCCCAATTGCGGTCGTCGAGTATCCCTCCTCGTCTCATTTATTCTTTTCATCTTCCAAAGTGTCTCAACCCCAGACATGGAAAGTGACGAGCGCGAAGTCCATGCCGACCGAAACCCCAAAATCTAATACATACCATCCAACCAGAAAAGCCGTCGAGGCCGCTGAAGCGCGCCGAACGTCGCCATCATTACACTATCAACGTAAAATCATACAACAATGGTCCGAGCAGACTGATGGCGACGTTTTCTGCGGTGACGTTCTTGCTGAAAGACAAGATTGCCATTTGCGCATAAGCTAGGATGGAGCTTTCATGCCGCTCCTCTGGGAGCACTCGCACGGTACTGCGATCCTCGAGACCGGCCAGCTTCTCGATCCTTGTGTTCCATCGTGCAAGTCTAGGGGGCACAGGCGCAGAAGAGACGACAAAGAATTCGGAAGAGAGCATGCACTGCTCTAGCGAGTTGTTCCTCGTCGTGATAACGAGAACTTCTGTGGATTTCTGGAAATCGACTGATTGAGCGTTAGGCTTGTACATGTATGTCCAGAGAGTATCATGAGATCATTGCGTGTAAAGGTGGTAGTAGTAAAACGAAAAGCACGTCGAGTCTTCATCCTCAGTGGGAAGGCTAGCCAGGGATGAGTCTCGGCTACTGCAGGTTGCTTACTCGTTCATAGGTAGTGATATGATCAGACAAGGCATTATTACAGGCGGAGGAGGCAGAGATCTTCACAGCCTCAAGATGACTGGTTTGGCAGCATGATATCTCTGCATCTCAGAGGTGTAGATACCGAGCGGCTTATCTCCAGGTATGACACATGCCACGCACACATTTACTGGACGTTAGAACGCATATGCATTTTCCGAAGTCGGTAGACCTATGAAGAAAGAGCAATCCTCTCACAACATATGCTGGCAGAGAGAAAAGGAAGATTATAGGTCAGCAAATCCGACTTTAAGAACATCCTGGGAAGCCTAGACAACCCTATAATTCCGATCTCGATTTAAGGATGCCAACGAAATAGCTTCTTCTCTTTTACACTGCTAAGAAAAAAAATAACCGGATCCATTTCATGCTTGTGCTTCATTCGACCTTATAAATTTTACTACGACTGGTTTGAGTACAGTTGCTTGATCTCTCGTCAATTACTGCAGAAACTTTTCGTCCAACATTCCGTCTCCGCCAGCCCGACTTTCGAACATCCACCAACCCGTCTCCGCACTCACGGTGTCCAGTTCCACCAAGCCCCCATCCAGCTCATCTCCACTGCTTGTGCAGTTGATGCCGACGGAGCCAGCAACCATCATTGCATCAAACACATCGCCGTTGTCATCGGCTTTCACCGGAACGGAAGAGTAGCCCGGCGGCACCTCGTCAGATTCAATCCTATGATAACTCACGCCGTCCAGTTCCATCCCGTGTCTGGGAGCACTGTATAGAGATCCTCCATCTTCCTTCCAGAAACAGAACGCGATGATCCCGCCGGAATAGTATGTGGGCCCGCTTCCCATGTTATATACGTGCGCAATGCGCTGCCAAAAGCTAATGATATCGTCTGAGGTAGGCGCGCTGAACGGCTCAATGAACCGTGATATCACCGGGCGGAGGAGTCTGCAGAACTGGCTTGGTTCCGCACCGAGAGTCTCCAGTTTGTCAAGTCGACTATAGATCAACTGCCAGTCCTTTGTCTGGCCCAGAAGAGTAACGCTTGGGAGGCCGCAAGCAAGCTCACACTTGAAGCTGAAATAGCTTTGCGTAGCTCCCATCAATAGGATGGCCGCGACGACGTTGTCGTGCTCTGTGGTGGTGGAGAACGCAGGCATCACCCATTCTCTCAGCTCTGGATCCAAGACGTTCTCCTGGATGAGATAGCTGATTCTCTGAGCAAAAACACCAAAGTCAACAGTATAGCGATCACAATTCTTGAATTGTACAGTCAATTCCTTCTTGCACTTGTGTGCTACAAATTTTTCGCAAAGGTCCTCGGCATGAGGGTTGATGTAGAAACAGAGCTGCGATACGATCGCAAACCAGACATCTTCTGGTCTTCTCTGAAGGTGGTGGTGCTGGTTGTAGGCTAGCATGGCGCCATGTACGAAGCCGTTAGCTGAAGGCTGAATGGCTGCGTTGAGGTTGGAGTCGACTTAGGAAATACGATTTAATTATTTTTCTCTCTCTACGAGAGCTATCTATGAAGACCTCGGGAATTCTCTACGAAGACTAATTTTTACAAAAGCTAAGGTATCTTCGGAAGTGTCTGTGAATACTTTTGACGAGGGCTATCTATGGAGATGTCTTCGAGAGTATCTACGGGGAAGTTTCTATTAGAAATATTTAGCGTCGCAGAAGAAGAAGATTTCGTCGAAAAATCTCTATCAATACCTTTTTAATAGTTTGATTTTGTCCTAATGCCAGCCGTCGGATGCAGCATTAGGAGCAAACATAACGCGAAAAACTTGGCAGCCTTTTTTGACTTCTGCCAGGTCAGAAAAACACTTTTTGCCTTCATGCTAACCACATCCCCCCCGTCTCCGCAAGACATACAGGCAGTGCACTGCCCGAAGATTCCCGACCTGCGCCCTGCGGCGGCGATGCTCCCAATGACGCAGGAGGACGGCGGGCTCCTGTGCCTCTGAAACAGCGAAGATTGCCCTCGGCAGGCACACGATGGGGGCTGAGTGCGATCCTGCCTGCCCAAGTATGTTCTTGTATCACATTCGAAACAAGTCATATGCGAGGCAAGCAGGGGGGAATAGGGATCCGTTTCGTCGCAGAGGCAAGGTTATGTGAGTGCATGAATGTCTCACCATGTCTAAGCCAGGAATGCTTTACCTGGCTCATACTCGTTAATTAAATGCTGGTTGCGTACTTGTATTGATCGGGGCACAATCCGCTGAGGTAAGACGTGGTGATTGATTCTTCGCCGCATCCGCACAATGCTTTGGCTTTGGTAGTGCACGCTGCCCATACAACTCTTGATCTCTATGGTACCCGGGCCACGCTTAAGAAATATGAGAGGTATCTAGGGTTATTGAATTTGGCCCATGAGGCGTGTTTTCTTTGAATCACAACTTCACTGGGAATATCTTGTTCTGCCCTCGTTTCATTGAAGGGAAATGGAAGCGGAAACACCGGGGCGACGTGGTACCAGAGGATGCTAAAGGGTCATGACCTAAATACTAGTCTAAAGCTTTAGAGGGCCCCCTACCTCGCATACCTCTGCAGAGACAAAACAAAGCTACGGCGCTGCTGCGCTTTTTCATTATCGAGAACTACCTGGCGCATGACCTCCATCTTGTTGCTTCCTTCGATCCTTCCAATACCCTCGAGCAAGAAACACAAGGCTCAAAAAGAGGCCGAAGCCGGACATTCCAATGGCAAAATACCAAGCCCCGCGGAATCCCAACAGAAGATCTTCGGGAGTCGTGCCGCCATGGCTGACGTGGCCTTCGACTGTGCCAGCGAAGCCAAGAGCGAGTGAGATGCTGTAATTCACGACGGTGTTGACCAGACTTGCGGCCACACCTTGGTGTTCTTTTGGCACGGCGTCGGAGAGAATGAGGGTGGCGGCTGGAAAACTCATGTCCATGCCCCATGGGATGACAATCATGCAGACGAATGACTGCGCCCAGTACGTTTGATCCACCGGTGCAGTAGCGATCAGAATTGTTCCCACGGTGAAGGCTGTGAGCGCGATGGTCATTACCCAGGCTGGTTTCACACGGCCGAGCAGGGATCCAGTAGTGACGGCGGCAATGGCACCGGAGATCGCGACTGGGGCGATCCAGGAAGCGGCCAGGAGCGGAGAGGCGCCTCGGAGTTGTTCGAAGAATTGCCAGGTATAGTAGATCCAGATGCCAAAGCAACTCCATCCACAGGCTACGCAGCCTAGGACAAATGCCACGTCTGTTGACAAGGCGTCGAAAGGTATCAGTGGGGATTTGGCGACTCGCAATTCGATGAAGAAAAACGAGGCGGCGAAAATAGCCCCGAGGATCAGGCAAACGTAGACGTATGCTTTTGTCCATGTCACCACGCCAGACTGGTTCCATGCGAAATTGATCAGAATTAGAGCCGTGATACCAACAAAGCCACCTAATATGTCAAGCTCCGCCATCGTTTCGCGCAAGGTCATGGCTTTTGCAAACTTCTTCGGAGGTTCGGGGATAACATAGGATCCAACGACAGCTATGCAGGCTAGAGCGATGGCGAAAGACCAGAATGCCCACGGCCACCAGGCCAGATTAAAGCTGCCAGCAAAGACCGCGCCGACGACAGCGCCACCTGGTGCAGTGGCTCCGAATATGGCAAAAACCATGGCTTTTCTCTTACCGGGGGCGTAGGAGGCACCGAGAATAGCGAGGCCGTTGGGCAGGTTGATCGCCGGACCGAGACCTTGGAGGACGCGTGCGAAGGTGAAAAGTACGTGATTCGAGTAGACGGCCAGACCGGCAATCAGGCTCCATAGTGAAAACCAGCAAAAGCCGATGATGAGCATTCTCTTGTAGCCGTATACGTCGCCGAAGCGGCCTGCTAGAAGGATGAAGGTACCGATGGTAAGACTATAGGCTGCAATGAGCCAGCTGAGTTCACCTGGATTGGAAAGACCATAGTGGTCGCCGAGGACATGGAGGATGGCAAGGCATCCATTGAGACCGATCTGGGTGGTGAATTGGGCGCAGCATATTAAACCCACGAAGAGAATCTCTTTCCCCAGTGGCATCGCCTCGGCGATGGATTTTGTGGATTCAATTCTGGAGAGCTCATGCTGCTCTTTATCTCCACTATCATCATTGTCGCCATCATGGGTTGCACAATGCTGTAGTTCATCATCTGGGACCTGGAGGGTGGATGTGGCGGATTCCTCGTCCGCCATTTTTGCGTGAGGCAAATGATGTTTACGGACAGGATTCTACCCTGTGCAGAGGGCCGTTTCTTGTGCTTGTAATTGACGACTGAAGGCCAGAGGACATTCTAGCCTTTCATTGGCATCAGAATGGAAACTGTACGGAATTCTCTCCAGTTTGTTGGACACTAATTTCCATGCATTACAACAGGCGATGTTCGGAAGAATGTATGGCCTCCCTCGGCCGACACTAACGCGCCTGGTCACGTGTCTTGGTTCTGCGACAAGTGCCAAGTAGAACCTGATGAATGCTTGACCCCATACTAACTCTATCAATTTATCAACCGCCAAGATTCTTTCTAATTTTTCTTGGAAATGAGTATAATCTATAGAAAAGACTCGAATGCTTTGTATATCGTTCGAATATTGCGCCAGCATCTCAAAGGATTCCCGTCTGACCTAAAGTAGCTCAAAACTATGGGCTTCCTCTGCCTTTCGATAGTAGTTCCAGGGTTTGTACTAAACTGTTCAAAACGCTGCTGCTGTTAACCTCCGTGACGAGAGATCTTCTTTTCTTTTCATTCTTTACCTTTACACGTAACTAGCGATACATGACCAACCATTCTCCTCGGCTACGCAGAATCAAGTCTGAAATCTCCACCGCGGATCCTCATCGCCCAGCCACGCATCGTCCCCCACACCGACCAGCCTGGCATCCCTCTCGCCATTGTCCCTCTTGCGGTTCTCTGCTCTCAACATCGCCCACAGCGTTCCCACCACCAGAATATTAGCGCACAAATACCCCAACGCAAACCCATGGCCCAGAAAGAACCTCGGTCCATCTGTAGCTCGATACAGCTGCGTGCCGAGAACAGCGCCTAAATTCCCAATAGATATCTGCATCGCATTCGCCGTGGCACGCTTAGTCTGTCCGCTTACATTGTTGGCGGGCCAGGAAAGCACGATGGCGACGGCAGGATAAATGCCACCCGCCGCCAATATCGTACCAAAGTAGGCGACTCCGGGCTTCCTTTCAGTCAGTAGAATGATGTACCCTATGATGGCGAGACCTGCAGAGCCCATGATGAATGGCGCTCTGAGTTTAAAACGTTCCGACAAGAGCGCGACAGTGAGGGTGAAAGTGGTGGCGACAGCGTACGGTGGGACGGTGAGTAGTTGCGCCTGGGCCGCAGTAAATCCCAACTCTTTGATGATGGTTGGTAGAAAGAGCGAGAGGGTGTAGAGAGGGAGACTCAGGGTATGGAAACCTAGACCGTAGAGCCAGATTTTTGGGTCTCGCACAGCCATCAAGACATTGCCCCATGTGAAACCCTCATTTCTCGTAGCATCGGTGCTCGCCTTTAAACGGGCGTGGATACACGCTCTCTCTTTTTCTGTAAGGAATTTGGCAGTCGAGGGATAGTTCGCGATGAAGTGGTAGGCTACTAGGGAGACGACGATGGTCAATAGACCCTCGAGGATGAAAATCCAGCGCCAACCATGTAGGCCACCAACGCCGTTCATGTGGGCGATACCCTAGATACATCAGGTCCATGACTCTTTCTCCTTAGGACGTATCACCTACCCATGCTAGTACACCACCGAACGCACCTGCAAGAGCTGCGGCACTGAAGAACAACGAGATCCGATAATGCTGTTCCTCTCTTCTGTACCACATAGAGAGGTAGAAGACCACGCCAGGGAAAAGGCCACTTTCTGTCACGCCGAGGAAAAAGCGCGCGGCGAAGAAGCCAGCCATATTCTGTGTCACGCCCAACAAGGTTGCCACTACCCCCCAGGCAAGCGTGAGTGTAGGAAGCCATACTTTGGGGGAGGTCAACTTGAGAGCGACATTGCATGGTATCTATCCGGTTTAGTTCATTATGCGTAGCAAATCATTCGACTCAAGACGTACTTCAAAGAGGACGTAGCCGATGAAATACAGGGTCAAGCCTGTAAGATATTGGTTCCCAGCTGTGAAAAGTCGTCAACTTGTTCCAGGTTCAGAATGTCACGATATAGGCAGCTTACTCATATGCAAGTCTACCACCAGGCCCTCGACACGCGCATTGGCAACTTGGCTGGCGTCAGCAATTCCAGCAGCGAAAGATAGGGTTGGAAAGGCCTACCATTACTGCGGTCGAGAAAAGATAGGAGATACAATAGCGTTAGCGCGGGCAACAACTTCAGATCAAGTTTTCGGAGCAGTGCCTTTTCGTCGATGCCAAAGTATGGGTCATGGCCATTCTCAGGCCCACTGGAAGGAGACAGGGCAGCGTTGTGCTTTTCATCCTCTGGGTACAAGGTGCCATCATGTACCTCGGAGGAGATATGCTTCTTGATACCAGACATGCTTGGCAAAAGCAATACACTGACACAGCAGAGGAATTGATGAAGGGGGTGCAAAGGCAAGAGAAATGGATGGGCCCGAGGTTCATGCAATATGTACCTTTACTATGTGCAACCCTCATGGTAATTTTATGCTCTGACGACATAATCACATGGAATGCCGTTTGATCTTACAGTTAAGATAAGGGGGAAGAGTGAGAGAAGGACGATGATAGGTCAATCCGTCGGTCCATCTCATCCCAAGCGAATGTCGTGATCAAGCCCCAAGGATCGCTTGCATCTTTTCGCGTCCAGCTCGACAGGAAAGCGTGGGAAGATGCAGGGGAAGGTCCCGAGAAAGTGGCCAAGTTATATTAGATTCTAGGCATCTGGATTGGTCTTTGGCCTCACCATATGCAGTCTTCAGGCAGTCGCATATACCATTACTCGTGCGTAGTGACATGCTTCTAGGAACAACAGGCGGAACCACAGATCGACGGAAGATAATCGGACCGAAGAAAATTGCGTAGCCACTTTTGGCCTAGTATGCTGACTTAGAAAATGGCGACATCCCGCCCATGCAAGAGCTCATTCTCTTAAAGTCATTTGGTGTGATTGATTGATCATTCTCCTTGATTTGCTAAAGTACTATACTTCTACAACGAACAATTCAACCTTATTGACCATGTCGTTATCGCCCGCATCATCTATCTTAGCCAATCATCATGTCCAGTCTTTTCCCTCGCCGTTGGTCGGGTAGGAAAGGTCCTGCGTCAATATGCTCCATCCATCTTTCTTGCCTCTCATCCACCTTCAACACCTTCACCTTGAATCAATAGCCTCACTCAAACATGGCACCAGGGTTGACAGCCACCTTACCAACTCATACCCCATCAGTCGAAAAGCAGGTGGCGTGCTCCATCTTTCCTGACGGCATCAAGACCTCTGGCCAGCATCCTCCTCTTTACCATCAACTCAGTCCTTACGACGACTTCCCTCATCAGATCACTGGCCCCACCGTATGGGATGCGGATGACTACAAGAACAATCCAGAGCGATGGACCCATTGGTTCACGCATGACGAGCTGGCAGAAATGAGTGAAGCCGCCGACAATTTCAGAAATGCTGGCATTCCCTTAACCGGCATATCAAAGGTTGCTCTTCAACAGAGTCATGACAACAACGCAAGGTAACAAAGACTTTAGGCCAACTTCCAGCTTCCTCTTCTCTCCACTTTCCTCGAGTCAATGCGCAACGAACTCCTCAATGGCAAAGGTTTCATACTATTCAAGGGCTTTCCCGTGGAGCAATGGGGGAACCATAAGTCGGCTATTGCATACATGGGACTGGGCACATACCTGGGATACTTTGTCAGTCAAAATGGGAAGGGTCATGTCCTCGGACATGTGAAGGATCTGGGAGACGATGCGAAGCAGACCGACAAGGTTAGAATATACCGGACAAACGCACGGTAAGCCCACGACCTGTCTATCGGAATTTGCTTGCCGACTGAAATCTTCACAGCCAATTCTTCCATGCAGACGACTCGGACCTTGTGGGCCTACTCTGCATCGCGCGAGCCCTCGAAGGGGGAGAGTCCGACATCACTTCGGTGCACCACGTCTACAACATTCTACGAAAGGAAAGGCCTGATGTGCTCAAGACCTTGACCGAGCCGATATGGTATTTCGACCGCAAAGGCGAAGTCAGCAAGGGCGAGGATCCCTACATCCGAGCGAGCGTCTTCTACCTTGAACCCGCTGGAAAGGGGCGAGTATACTGCAAGTGAGGCATTCTTCTCCCTCCACTAATCGGCAAGCTTGCTAACCCCGGTGTAGATGGGATCCATACTTCGTTCGGTCTCTGGAGCGCTTTTCCTCCGCTGGCATCATCCCGCCATTATCCCCTGCGCAGCTCGAAGCAGCAGACGTTCTCGAAGCTACCTGCAAGCGGACGGCTCTGCACATGATACTAGACGTTGGCGACATTCAATTTCTATCGAACGAACATCTATTGCACGCCAGGACAGAATATAAAGATCACGCGCCACCAGCTCCGAGACGGCATCTGATGAGATTATGGTTGGCGACGCCGGAAAGCGAAGGGGGATGGAAGTTGCCCTTCCATGACAGCCAGGAAAAAAAACGCGGTGGCATACAAGTCGACGATGTGGCCCCAGTGGCACATTTGGACGCAGACTAGACTAGACTCACAGCCTGTTCATCGTATTGCTACACAGACCAATCTATACCACACTACGCATCTTCCACTAGGACATATGATTCCCCCCTCCGCTACTAAATAGCTGTCCCATTCAACGAGCACATACCTCTACAGCCTAAGCAAAGCCCACCTCCTATACTCGAACATGTCTATCCAACGTCAATACCTCCCCCTCGAGCTCCAAACCCATCGCATACTCCCCCAACCCCTATTCCCCTCACATTCTCCCTCCCACCAACAACCAACATCCTCACCACGAACCTAAACCCACAAAGCCACCAAGCTCGCGTCAAATCGCACAGCAAAATGTGAACGTACATAAACCGCCCCATCCAATTCCACAGCTGAAACACCCCCAAATCAACTCCGCACAGCAACTCGTTGCGTCCAAAATAGCAGTCTCCAAACCTCGCTTCGACCCGACGGGACAAGTTTTCCCGTGGTGTTTATACAGATGGAACCAAGCTCTCAGCTCCTCCATCTATCATCTGTAAGTATTCTTGCTTGCTCGATTATCGTTAAGATATCAGCTAGGCAGGTAATACACACCAACAAACAAGCAGACAGGCAGGTAGGAGCGAAATTGACGCATAAATCCCACTCGTAGTCTATTGCATCATTGACCCCATCCACTTTTTGGAAGACAGGGTAAATGTATGCGAAGTGACAAGGCCAAGGTAGTCGTTTGAATGCTTGGTGGTGTAGTGGAGCTGATACATCATATTGGGGGGGGAAGTTCGAATTGCTGTCAATGAGTCTCTGGGGTACTCGTGTGCTTTATAAAGACATGCTTGATCAATAAAGGGATATAATTTGGATATCCACACAGGTAACAGCGTAGGGTGAATTTACGGGGAATGAAGTAGAGTGCTGGCATTGATTCCAATCTGGCCGTGACCGACCCTACCTACTTCAGGTCAGGGTAGTGACTGGTGTAGAGGAAGCATATGGGTTCCTTAACCGAGTGTGCGGACCATACCCTCAGCTCTCTAGTCACAATTTGCCATCTCCCTACCTATAGTAGTATTGATAGGCTTATAGGTCTTCCCTAACAGCGTCGTGGCCACGTGCTCATAGCTAACAGGAGGACGTCAAGGAGAGTGATAATGAGTTAACAGCGAGCCTTACCCAAGGTATATACAATGGTCTGAGACCAGCCAGTGGTTCTTCATCCGCGCTTTTCTTCTCCCGAATCGTAGCATTCTTCCGTAACGTCCGCTCAAGCCTGCGTATAGAATTTGTGCTAGATCTATGCCTGCTCTACGGAATAGGAGTCTTTCTTAACATTCTGGCACGCTTCTGCAGTGAGTATACAGTGCATGCGAAAGACGCAGCGAAGTGCAGCCTCTTAAACTCATGCATTCCGTTAATTTTCTGGGGACCAACAGCTAGAGCTTGCGGAAGATCTCGATCAGAAGGAACGCGCAGTGTCAGTATACCACCTACATACACGATGTCGAGGTCGCTATTTAATCCGGCTCAAGCTGTCGTTCAAGGGAGCGATAAGAGGACAGAGACTCTAAGAGCAGGAAAGACGGGAGAGACTCAACATGACGACATGGAGGTATAAGAGCCAGAGTATCATTTGAATCTATAGGACAGACAAGATTGAACCTTCTGACCGCTAAAATCCTCACTCAATCAATCTGTGTTTGTTCTGGACAATGTGATGAGCACTTCCGCCGGACTCAACAGATGTAGTGGTGCTAGGGGAGTATGCAAGGGGTTTCTTGATGGGCGCCAAGTGGCGAAGGATGACAAGATGTAGTCTTCTTGGAAGCGACCTGGATGAATGTCGTCATGGCTATTCTGTCAACAGCCGTTGCCGGAATCTTTTTCAGAACATTAATTTCGTTCCTAAACGCATCGGGCTCAAGTCGTGACTAGTGCTCCCAATCAACATGACCATCGGCTCTCCTAAATGCCTCGGTTGTTTCATTCAGTAACGTCTTTGCAGTAGTATCTGGGAAAGAGGCCCTGTCTACCGCACCAAAACCCCCAGAACCAGTCATCGTTAACATTCTCACATTCCCGAATCTCCTCCCCTTTCGGGAATGCAAGCTCATCGTCAACGCCCTCGCCCTCACTAGGCCAGAAAGACCACTGGGCTAACATACGCAGTCCACCGCCTCCGCTGGGTGGGTATGTACCACCGGCGGGACTTGTATTTGATAGGTCCAGTGCATGACCACCGACGAGATCTTGGACAACAATATATCTCTGACCCGTGTCCGATATCTCAAAGCCGACGATGACCATGCGGTGGTTTTTGAGGCAACGTCGCCACTCTTGAGGTCCGTTCGCTTGGGAGATTTGCCCGCGTTTGACGAGTTTGAGGTAGCAACTTGCGCACAGATCGTCATCACATTGTGGACAGTGAAAGTGGTTGGCGGTTGATGGAATAGGCGAAGCGCAGATGTTGCAATTGATACTGCATGTAACGGAGAGAATTGTGGTGTTGTCTCTGAAGGTTGGAAGTCCATAGAGCGCACATAGTCAACATTCGTAGAGGGGTGAGAGCCGACAAGCGATAGCGGATGGGTGCAACATCTGCCAGCCCTTGCGCAAAAAGCACAGTAACCCCATTCACCGTCACTGCAGGTATCACAAACCCAAAAGTTATCTTGCGCAAAAGCAGAGCAGCTTGCGCAAAAGCAACCTGTTCGAATTTTTGAATTTGAAGACCAACATCGGGTTTGAAAGTCTTAACCACCACTGCTCCTACCCTTTCATCTGCTGGCGGTTCTTGAGCCATGACGCGTCGGTAACGGCGACCGGTGAGGATGTGAGGGAATGCTAATTCTTATGAGTCTCCAGCGTTGGGGCTGGCTGTACGATCCCAAAGAGTCATTGCACTCTGGCCAAAAACGGACCAATTTAGATAGCCTCGTCCGAGACAACTACATTGTAAGCCAAGATCATAGTTGCCGTCATCGCATTGCTCGCAACGCATATGCCGCTTGCACGCTATATCTGACTAACCGCACCTTTCACAAGAGACATTTGCTGCGCCAGAGACGAACGAAGTCTACCTCCTCTCCTCTCTACAGGACTACATCAGCTTTTCCAAGAAGGGAGGGACGGAGAGGTAAATATATGTAGCTTTGATTCATCTCTTTTGGAATCGCATTTGTATCCATCCCCAAACGACTATCTGAACTGTACTGGGTCGAATAACGTTGAAACCCCACCTCCTCTGCGATCAAACTCGGCCTTTCCTCAAACGTATTTACGCCAAAGGCGTAGTGAATGGAGAGATCAAACAAGGAGAAGTAGCAGTCTCTGCATATATGTAGTAGTGCGTTGCCAAATGGTAAAACAACGTGACCATGATTAACGATTTGACGCGGAACGATAGTTACGATACATCTGGATTCACATAGGAACGGAGTCTCCACTCCCACTCAGCTCGTACCTCGTCCCTTTCGGTAAATCTGCCTGTTCTCTCGGTCGCCCCTGCCCCTTTCATCGAACCTTCTAGCTCATGTGCCCGGAACGTCCTTCCATCAAAATCTGCTCGTCTCTTTCTAGAAACCGTAATCTGCCAATGCCCCAACCGTGCCGATAGATCTGCTCTTTTGCACTCATGCCGGGCTGTCTACAGCAAAAGGTGCGTAGCCACCGCTCTTCCGACCAAATATACGTACCAGGTCCTGCATAGGTCATATTCATGCTCGCAACGCCAATGCGACATAGAACCCACCAAGAGTGCTAAAATGCTATGGTCCGGTATCGCTTGCCTGGGTCAAATAACTTGCGCATTTCTCATATCCGAGAAGCCGATAACAAAGACCTGAGGAACGCGGCTAGGAAAGATGTGTCCTTGGATCAGTCTTCAAAAGAGGTATCAGGGTCATGACGCTGAGGTGGTGAAGAAGGTGCATCATAGAATTCTTTTCGACCTTCCCAGAGTTCCATTCCCTCCAAAGCAAAGGTGTTGGGATCGAAGAACGACTTATGTGTATACCACTCAGATCCTTCCCTACTTTCTCGTGCGATAGAGGTTCTCATGTGAGAAGAGTTCGGATCATTGGAACGGATTACTTCAAGGCGTCCGGAAAACTCCCGGAGCTGACGTTGGAAATTTGCCCGGTCTTCTTCCAGCTTGTTGCTACGTAATGCCGCAAACTGCTCGAGGATTGCGACAAACTCCTCTGATTCTCGCTCGGAAAGCTCATACTGTCTCACATCATAGGATTCTATAAGCTCTTCTGTACTAATCCTGATTTCGAGGATCGTACACCTCGAGTATAAGAGGGCGCCTCTAGCAATGCACATTTCCTGGATACGGGGGAAATCTGGCGTATTTCCCAGGACCAATTGGATCGTGGACAGAGCGGATAGCTGCATATCAAACGCATACCAGATATCGAGGGGACCGGGGTTGTGAGTATACCGAGTATACTGAGACGCGCTAAAATGAAAATTCCAAATTGCACCCATGTCCGCCCCATTCTCAATGAATGCTATGATAGATGATGTGAGAGTCTTGGAGTTTGAAATCCAAGTTGTCCTGCGCCGCAAGTGGTGTTGGATCAGAAATCAATCATTCCATAGTGCAGCCGTACGCTCCAAGAATCCTCTCCACATCGTCTTCGCGAAAAGGTTCCCGTTCGGATTTGCACCTCGCCTCAGAAGTTCAACTACAACCTTCAGAGCCCCGGGCGGACTGGACCCGCCCAAAATAGAACAGCAAAGCAAGTACTCCAATGTTTCAGGACTAACACTCTTCTCTCGGCAATCGAGCACGTGCTGCACATAATGAACGAGATTGTACGACGCTGCGAAGCCTAATAATCGTATTGAGTCTGTGGCCGCGGCATTGGCATGATCAAAGGTCCGAAGTTCGCTCGTTGCAGAGTCGAAAGAGTCTGTCGAACTAGATCTGGAACTTAATGGCGTATATGCTTGGTCATGTATTCTCGCCAATCGGCCCCAACGCATACACCAGTGAGAGTTTGGACGCCATTGTGGATGAAGACGGTCTGAGATTGACATGGTCCCATTTACGAGCTCGCACAGCCTGGTTTGCGGCCTTCCAGCCCGGTCCTCAACATTGGCAACCTCATCCATGATATCATCTATATAATCTAGACTCAGCTCATTATCATAGCTTATGAGATGGCTCATGGGACCCATCAGTCTCAATATTCCTAGCGAAGCCTTGATAGAAAATATTTGAGGATCGAACTCCGGCGCCGAATTGTCTTCTAGAAACTTCCTCCCTGGCCCGGTAGCTTCAAGGAAATCGACAGCCGTGCGGTGGATAAAACTCACACCGGTATCGAGCTGCAACTCTAAAACCTTGACGTCTGTCATCTCGGATTCGGAGCCCGAACTTCGGCCATGTTTTCCGGGCTTCAGATTTTGCAGTTCATTCTCTTTTCCAGGTTTGGAATCGTCCAAAATCTCCCTTTCAGAGTCAGAAGCTGACATATCATCTTTTGAGCCGGCATCCATTTGCTCAGACTCTGGTTCATAGCTGCTTGTCTCGCTCTTGGTGTCCTGGTTTGAAGGCTCATGGACCTCAAGAAGCCCTGCGCATCGTGTGATTATTCTATCCCGAGTCCGTTGACACAACGATGCAATTTTCTGCGTGGATACGTTATGATCAGATAAGAGCATAGCTTCGAGTTCCTTGTAAGATGCAAGTGCGTGCTCTAAAAGGGATGATCTCGGCCTGTAAAGAGCTATTCGGAGAAAACACGACGCTTGTTGTCGGTAGGGTTTATCAATTTGGAGGAGCATGCGGAGATAGATGCCCTCGATTTCACTTGGCAAACATGCAAGTCTTTCCTGCAGCTGTTCTGGGCTATCATCGTTTCTCAGACCTCGAATCTGGTCCTTCACAGCTAGTTTGACCCATAAGAAAACCCCCTCCGCTTTCGCCACAATTTCCTCCTTCAGTTTGTTCATCTCGTATCCGTTCTCTGATATCATCGACGCTAGTCGCGGTACGTCTTGGAATTTATCCTCCACGTATCGTTGAACATCCTTGTGCGTCAAATCCTGCAAGCGGAGCTTTGCAGAAGAGCCAAAAGCATCCTCGAATATTTTGTACGGTCGACTTGACAAGCAGACTTTAGCGCCAGACTTCGATACAATATCGCGAACAAACGTGACCAGCTCGTCGTGGTCTTCATCGAATTCGTCTAGTCCGTCGAGAAAGAAACATAGACGACATGAGCTCTGCAGCTGACTTATCGCCTGTTGGAGCGTCCTTTGCAGCCGACTTCTGGTCCAAGAGCCAATTGAGCTATGTCCGAGCGCAGTACTTCTGTTCCGTTCTGGCAGTGATCCGAAAGTGACCGGTAAAGCGGTCGTATTTGGGGGCTCATTCAAGATCTGCCACAAGAGCGACCGCAGTAAGCCTTCGAAACTCTTTTGAATTATTGTACCGCTGCTCCAGAAATAAAATTTGGGCATGAGGAGAACTTTTGTTTCAGACCAGACTTCTAGTGCCTGGATCGTTCGTTCGTCCTCACATAGAAAGCTCATCAATGTCGATTTGCCTGAACCAGCTTTGCCATTGACCCAATAGATACCCTCACCATTCTCAAGCCAAGCGCTAAAATTGTCCCAAGGACGCACAGCCCGGCCGGACTTATCGAATATCCACTGGAACGTCTCGCTATGGGCTTCTGCGATTGTCTCTTCACGGCTAAGCATCTCGGCAAACCATAGACTGTCAAGAAGCTGCGTGCGGTATTCCCTGTCCTCTTGGCGTCTCTTGTGTTCTCGGACTGTACTGTTGACCATTTCTTTGAGTGTCTCATTCTCATTATGAATAAGTTCCTTGAGCTCTCCAAACTTCGAACCTTGAGAAAGACTGTGTATGAGCGTTTGCATTTTTTTGTCTAGACCTTGGAAATCCTTGCTGTGTTGCAAGGATGTCAAATTGAGACGTTGTCTGTTCTCGGACCGATCAGGACACATGACACCAAATGACTCATGCTGCTTCCTAGCCCAGGGAATTACACATACCTTAGGTTGATCAGGATCTGCGTATCCAATGCGCTCCTGTAGCCATCTAACCGCTTCTGGATTCCTTTCATCTCGCCTTTTTCCCAAAGCAGTTTGACGGTCTTCCGAATAGCTTGCCGCTTTTTGTGCGGTCCTTCAATCTTCAGCGAGTCAATCTTTTGCACAAGTTGGTCGGCTGTCGTCGAACATTGCCTAGCAATCTCCAATAAAGACTGCTCGTCGGGTGTGGCAGAAGTTCTCACGCTTTGGTTGACATCTGAAAGATCGAGCTCAGCACGAGCCTCAACAAGATGCTTTGTTAAGTCCTCAAGATCTCTGTATTCAGGCAAAGAACCTTCCTTGTAAATCTCTACGCATTTGGCCACCGTCTTCGTGCTGAAGTCGACCACCTGGATTACCCCGCAGGCAAGGCTGAAAGCCGTGAGAGGGTCCATCGTGACTGCTGGAAGAAGATAGGGAAGCTGAAATCACGGATGCTGATGCTCGCTTTCTCGGACGCCAAAAAGAAAATTTGCGCGCAATGATCAACAGACAAGTGATAGGAATGCTAAGGAGACTGCGGTTTTGGATGAAGCTTGCAGAAACTGACGCGCGACGAACCCTCATACTCACTCTCACTCTAGTCCAAAAGTGGGAATCGAGAAGCACCTTCTTCATCTAGCTAGGCTAGCCCGGGCTAACATTTTTCCTTCTCCTGTTCTCAATCTACATTTGGACGCCAATCGTCTATGAGAAAATGAGTTTGAGAAGCCAGAAGTTAAGGTGACTAGCGCGGATACGCTATGAATAGCTACAAGTTGAAAGATTGGAGCTACCAACAATGCCAGCCTTGAAGACCTCCAAGAGAGTTATTGGATCTTAAATGCCTCGGTCTTTAAGTCTGCCGCCTCGGGAAGAAGGTCTCCAGTAATATAGGTAGCAAACATAGGGACATTAATAGCAGCCTGCAAGTTGGGAGCGTGACCTCCACTGTAGTCTCCCTCTTTCAGGAACAGGAGCATTTACAGGTCAAAACTACTCGGATCTGTTGAAATTCCTGTAGCACTGTGTTGAAACCACTGTGTTGGCAAATAGGGGTATAAGTAGCCTTCCCACACCCATAGAATCAATCAATCCTTCATCCTCCATCAATATTTCAACAGAATCCCCACTGACGCTAGGATCATAGTTTCCTGCTTCTGCAATGCCGGCACTAGCGCTGATGTACTTTCCAGTCATGATGACTAACTATTGCTTGAGCGTCTGCGCAGCTACGCTATCACTAAGCCTAAGCACCCAGAGAAGACGATGATCATCGTCAACGATTTCATGGACGGACCTGCGGAAGATACCAACGTTAAGCTAAATTACGGGTAGACAGGCTCACAGAGTCAATCTCGACAGTGGTTAGGGCGTAGGAAATCAGGATACTAGAGAAGTAAGAAAGCGAGGTCAACCATCCTAGATAGGACACAAATAGATACTGAGACGAGAAACCTATTTCGCTGCCTTACAATCTTGATTTACTCCCCTCTTCTTCTTGGAACCCACAATATCCAAGTAAGAGAACCTTTCTCCTACGCTTCAACCATCCAGCCATGAATTTTCACAAACCTAGTATAACTTACATAGTCAATTCACGCAACTCTTTGACCCCCCTTAGGATCCGCCATACTCCATCTCGCCGTCCACTTTACCCAAGATGACTCACAGCAGCGTATTCACAGCCGTCTTCGCACCCGTAGACCCAGTTTCCCTTGTGGCTCTCGAGGCCTCTTGCCCTTCCGCCCCATTTCATCCTATAATCACGAATCCCTAGACCTCTAGAGCCAAGATGGACGGACGATTGGCAAATCGGCTTACCCTCTTTTCAAAGCCAGGCATGCAAAAGTCGTAAATCACATATCAATCCAGTGACACTATCCCACAAGGTCTACTCTTCCCGACCCTCCATTAAGGTTAATTGGTCAAACTAAGGTGTTCGGTGAGTGCGGAAAAGATGTACAGAAACAGAATAAATGCCGAGTCGGATGAAGTGTCAATTTTTCTGATGTGGGACCTTGTAGCGCGACCTCCATGGAGAATCGGTTCTTGTTGATTGCGGACGCGTGTCGTGACCGCAGGATCTCTGCGGGGTACGATGCGTTGAAGGGTTTGGCCGATTTGAGGTGAAAGTAAGCTCCCGTATCATCGTAGATTAGTTCTTAGTATGTGTAATGAGGGGCGGCGGAAGGGTTCGAATTATGGCTGATAAGTTGTTTTCATGGGGGAAGTAGACCTACCATGGGAAATAGCACGAACAGCGATGAGTTAGCAAGTGCAGCAAACAGACATGCAAGTCTAGTATACGATTGTATTGATGGAAACCCTTATAACATGGTTGAAAGATTTTTGAGCTTCGCCTAGTCATCTTTGCCCTTCCCAGCATAAAGCGGAAACCGTTTCCCCCGATCCAGCACGGTTTCGATCCTACTTGAATCTATCTGATGCACATCTTCAAGATGACGGCGAAGGTCTGTCCTATCTCCATAAAGGACTGTCCAATCTCCATGAATCTTGTCTTTAACTGTGCAGACGTACTCGACACCATGGCAGAAACGCTCCCAATGGTCCGTGGAAGCTCTTGCGCGACGGGCCTCAACCAGCCTCCTGGCTGCTTCGGCGATATCAATTTTTTACTTGATCCAAGTGGAGGTACTTCTCCGTCTGTTCGCGTATGAGCTTCAGTGTGTCGATGCCGTGTTTGCCTTTCCATTCATCCATTTTCATGCCACCGAGTCCTTGGACGTTGAGACGGGAATAGTAAGTTCTACCTTCTAGGCTCTTCATTACCACATGAGTGGCTTCTGCATCATCCCCCAATTCTCTTACACGATTCAAGATATTTAAAAAAGTAGCTGGACCTCTACCCAGAGGACTCTTTGGGTATGGAAATGCGCCTGATCCTAGACTTATAACCATCCCGGGGACGTTTCCACTCGTCTTTCTTATCGAATCATATCCCTCAAAGGTCGGGTTCGTTAACTCCCAGTATCCGCCGTCGCGGTACTCTACTTCGATATCTTCTCTCGAGCTCAGCCTCACAGGTGCAAAGTATGTATGTGCAGCAGTCGAAGCACGTAGAACTTCCCATACTGTATAATGTTCAGGGTGGTCTGGGTTTCGCTGTAGACGCGACTGCGAAGGGACGTTGGGAGGAAGAATTCGATGGTGATATGAACGGAAAAGATAGGGTTCTGGCGCTAGTTTTCTTTCTAAATGTGATACAATGATGCTATATTAATTCATAGTGAGTTTTGTATTTGAACAGCTTGTAGGGTCTCAAAAACAAAACAGAATCGAAATTTGTTGCTTACCAACGACAGGTGTCCTCGTTCTGCTGTCTGAAGGTTATATCTTCGTTGCCGTCAGGACCCCTTCGCTTTACCAAATCTTTAAGTTCGCGCTCTAATACTTTATAATCGTACTTGTCCCCCAGGCTGGATTTGAGCCCTACCCTGGACAATATAGGTGCTCTGACACTGAAAAAACGAGGATGACTCCAAACCTTGTCGAGTAAGATCAGAAAATCCTCAAGGCACTCTGCCACCGTCAACCTCAAACGGCCCAACATGACGGCAATAAGACTAAATGTATTAGCTTGTGAAAATCAACATCGACCAAATCTATAGCGAACAGGTGGACATACCCTCCAAAGCCTGTGCCAACTGTGTAGTCGAAATAGTGACACGGGAGATAGCGCGATGACTCTACACCTTCAGCGGTATGTTCCATTTGCATCTGCCGCTGCTGCTGTTTCCCACTTGGTTGTTCGACGGCATGAGGTTCCAAGTGTAATGGGGACGCGCTGCTGTAAGCCTGCGGCTGAATGGTCTGCTCTTGGAGAGCTATTTCTGCCATGAGGGTCTTGAGGATGAGAACAGTAGAATAACACGGTGTACCACCTCCATCTGACGGAGTCAGTCAGCACTTAATCTACTAATTACTATGTTGCGCGCACTCACCGAGTGAAAGCACGATCTTGCGGCTCCAGGGTCCTACTTCTTCAGACGCGGCTGCTTCGGCAGAACCCGCCAACGGCTTCCCAATTACAGCTGTAGGGGACGGCTGAGATACTTTTGGGAGATGTATCATTGTTTCCAGATGTTGTTGCCGAATTTTAGCAAAGGGACCGCTCTGAAGCTTGACTGCTTGTTCCATCTGAAAAGCTTCCGTCAGATTCACGATGCTGCGTATCGCGAGGGCCACATTCTGGCACTCTTTGTCAAGTTTTGCTAGCAGGGTGCGGAGGTGGCGATCCAGTTTCCTAAGATTTGAACCCTCTTAGCTGCAAAGAAAGAGACGAGATGTTTGTGATGACCTACGAGTCATTCACTCGGCCTCCAGATATCTTTTCAATCAGAGATCGCATTTTCTCCACATGCTTTTCACTCTCCTCTAATTGAGATTGCAAGTCCTTCAGGATGGTCGTGATATATCTTGTTAATTCAAGATGTATATCAGCGGCTTCAGCGGACCTCCCAAAGTCTGGATCATATGCCCCAGCATCGAAAGCCCATATCTCGATACGCACCAACTCGTTGTCTAACTTGCGAATGATGGGGTGGAAGTAGGGTCCTGCGAAGGCTGATTCTTTTGTTGAGTGTACCATAGCTTCGATCAAGCTCCGAAAATTTTCCAAACATGATTCGAGCTGAGCCTTGAATGCTCTTGCATCTGGCTGTATCCTTGTCGCATGGTCAATAGCCCCGCTGCCCGCTTGTAGCGGTCGACTTCGATACAAGCCAGCCCTGTCAGCATTGATTGCGACTCCAGCAGGAACATCCATAAGGCTGAACAAGTTGAAGACAGTATAGCCGGTGGAGGTCTGCCTTGATGTCTGACGTTCCAGGAATTGAAATGAAATCTTCCGGATTGATCGTCTCTGAATTGTCCTCAGTAGTTCATTAAATATGGACGTACGTGGCTTCTGTTTACTCCACGTCTTGCAACCATTAGAAAAACGGATTAGTGCTCGCAAACAGTAAGGCCATACAAAGCCAACGCATGCACAAGCAGACATGTAGATAGATGATTGGGTATATCCAACACTGGGGTAGCTAAGACCTCCTGAGCAGTGCACGTGAGGCAGTCAGGCCGGTCCCCCAGCGCTAGAAGAACTCCCATGTCTTAGCGACATAGTCCTGGAGTGAGATATGTAGCTATATATAGGTGTGGGTGGGCGGGAGAAGAACAATATGGCTCTGAAAGAGAACAATTCGAATGAAGAGCCAACTGCTGGTGCAGTGGTCATACAAATAGTGCTCGCCCCGAACACGTGTCTCCTGCGCATATCGCATATATAAAACAGTCATCAACAGCTACCCCGCTATGGCCTCATATTGGACCCACTAACCCACAGTCCCACTGTTGCGAGCAGGCTGACTCTTCGTTTGATTGGCCTCAATAACGCCGCAGATAACAACTGGCATTATTACTTGATTTGGTATGGTGATATGCAGTTACTGCAGCTATGATGTTGGAGTGCGTCCCGAATGGCGCTAAGAAGACAAAAAGATTCCTAAAGGAATTGGCCCCATTAACGCGCCTAGACAGCCAGGAAGGAGGGACCAGGTACTTCGATTGATAAACGCATTCTTCTCCTGGAACTTTTGCATTTGGTATTTGACTCTAGTGATAGTAATCGCCCGCAACCTCAGCTAGAATGGTGGTGACAGGCTTCGAGATATACGGTGCTATTGGGACATCCGTTGCCCTTTTGAATCTTGCGCGACAAGGCTACGGAAGTCTCGTCGAAACCTACAGCGAGTATTGTAAGGCTGGCTCCCACATCTTGGCAGCCCAACGGCACTGTTCAATGATCTACTTCAATGTACAAGGATGGATCAAATTTTGGGGGTTCGACATACCCATGACGGACGAGCTGTACAAAGCCTACTGGGGCGAAGATGGCTGGAACGAGATTGGAAGCCAATTGGCTGTTGTGTCTATCAAATGCGCTGATCTTGCCGCGTTCATTGACAAAGCGCTACCTCCCACAAATATCTACGACCAACTCCCAGAGGACGACCGAAGACGAGCTCGAGAATGTCTGGACCGACGAGCGCCTCCCGTAAGGGTCCGACAAGCATTCGGCCTAAGGATCCCAAGATTTGGCACAGATCAGAAGGTTGAAGAAATTCGCCTGCTTGAGGAGCACATGGCCAGGCGCACAAGTGCATTCAAGAAGGGAAAATACGTACTATCTTCCAGCAAGAAATTACAGAAACATCTTAAGGCACTTGAAGATGATTTTGACGCACTTAAACGGCTCGTCAAAACTGCATGGCCATTGCAACATCCTAATGTAGACTACAGATCATCAACTTTAAATGAAAGACACCTAGCAGCACTCACAAAGGCACAGAAATTCCTCGTCCAAAAAGCAAAAGAAGATAGAGAGGCAGCTAAGGCGCTGTACAGCTGCTGTTCTACTACCAGACAGGCATTGAAGCTGGAATTGAGCCTTCTAGATACGACTGGGGGTCTTCGAAATAAACGATTTCATATCTTTGTACCCACAGTCCCTTATCATGACTACCTGGAAATCTCTACGGTCATACTTCAAAATGATCCTCCCCTACCCAATTTGGACTGGCAAGACAATTTGAGTGACGCATGTGACAAGGTTTGCCAAGAAGAGAGGGGCCTTCTATGTTTACCTAGCGCCAATCAGAACGGCATAGCCGGGTCCCTGCGAGAAGCCAGAGATAAGTTGTGGTTTAGCCTTGGGAAACGTGCAATGCACGTAGGTGGACTGAACCTGTCCAGATTGAACGTCTCATTGGTATCCCTGGTTGCGGCTGAACGCTTAGAACTAGCCTACAGTGTTGTTGAAACGGGTCTCATCTTACTAGGAACACCCTGGTTATCCTCACTCAGCAGCACCGCCCTCAAGCGATTCAAAACCGGCCAGCAACCACCGAGATACGTCCTTGAAATCAACGAGTTGCATAATCTGGTTCGAATGCGGCTCTGGGACCAAAACAAGGATCTGCATCTGTATATATTTACCATCGGAAGCATCTTGGTAGAAATCGCTCTGCGAACCGTGATTCGCGATCTTAGACGATTAGGTTCTAGGCTTGAATTCTTTGTTGCAGGATCGGATGGAGAAAAATGGCGATCCGCAAACCACGTCACCAGCCTAGTCTCTGAACAACTAGGGGCTGCCTATTCCGACGCGGTGAAGTTCTGTCTGCAAGATCCAGTCCACGCACCTAATGATCGTTGGAAGGAGGGTGTTCTCAAAGACACGACTCTTAGCGAAGAGCAGGTATCCCTGGAGCTGCTTGATCTGTTCTATGAGAAGGTCCTGATCAAGTGAGGACCCTGATGCCTAGTGAACAGAATTATAGGTTGACTGACGGTTCTATCAGGATCGCACTTACACGTTCGCTACCAAGCAATATCGAACGCACGTTATCCTCGTGGTGAATTGGTAGGGCACAATGATCGCCAACAACTTCTCCCTCTCTCCCTTGGTCGGATGTTCGTCACCCAATACCACATCCCTTCCACCTATTTTCTTGTCTACCACCATGCCTTTTCCACCATCCATACCACCATCCATACCACCATCCTAGCATAGTCACTATTACCGCGGCGCCGTCTCATAGTGTCATAGTCTACAACCAGCAAAATCTACTTCACGTCCCTGCTGTCGACTCCATGAGCTTAACAGTCCGTGATTACGATGGTGTAAATATAGTTGTACCAGCTCGAAGAACCTTGGCATTACCTCCTTGTTTGCTAGGCGGTATTTATGGCCTGGAGCAGTGTAGTCTTTCCAGGGTTTACGTTGTATTACGATTCCAACCCATCCCGGTACCAGTCTTCCCATCGTCTTCTCACAAGTCTGCGCTACATCATCCCACCACAGCACTACCGAATCCTCCAACCATCTGCCGTATACCGCTCTATTGGCAAATCATCTACTGACCAGCACTTTCTTCCTTGACCGGAAGTCTCAGTCCTAGCATATTTTTCCACACCTCTAAGTAAAGTTTCTGCCTCCTTGCTTATAACTGTGCTCACAGCCTCGATCAATTTACCTTGCATACCCCTTGTTTCTTCTTGGGTCGGGGAGGTGGCGCCATAGGGCACAGATGCTTCTGGTCTTTAATAGCTTGGTTACTACTCGTCTGTTGTCTACCTAGAGTCCATATCGACCTCTCGAAACTTTCGCAGGAGGACTTCAGTTGACCCGATTGACCTGCAAGTGACCCAGGAAAGAAAACTATGAGCCTAGGGCTTGGCTGTGAGGATTCGTGGATCGCTCACTTTGCGATAGGTGAGCACCAATTCATCTATCCGAACGCCACAAGCACCACGAACTTACAGTCATGCTAGCAATCTCTAAAATTAAGGATAGTATATTGGAAAAAGCTATGGCCCCGCAACCTCCCTTCTGGCATTCACGATAGGCTAACGTGTTGGAACTGTTGCAGCATTGTTTTGTAGTTACCCCGCGAACTCGGCATGAGTAGTGTCATCGAAGCTTACAATCTGAGAAGATGAGTGTGGTTACAAGAGTCATTATTCTGCTAAAAGGAAAGAGAATATGCAGAAAGGGAAGACACGTGACGAAGACTCTGCTGTTGCAACGCCGAGCTTCGATCCAAGCGCCCTATTTTAGGTAGAAGAGACTGCGTTCTAATCCAAGAATAGCCTTTGTAGAGGAATACAAGTTAGAAAGTAATCACAAATCTACCACTCCTCATCTTCATCATCCCCAGCCTGCACTTGCGGCTCCTTCTCAGTGCTTTTTGCTTGCTTCATCCTCATTATCTTCAGCTCCAGTTCCATCGCTTTTATTTTGTCACTGCTGCCCTCGGACATCCTGCTCTCATCGGCTTTCGCATCTCGACTGCCACCCCCACGCCGAGCATGAAATGTCCTCTTAGACCGAGGAACAAAGTCCTGAGCCAGGGAATGCCCAACAGACATTGGCCGGTGAGTGTCGTTCCGGGTCTCATCCCGCGCCGCCAGCTCACTCCACGTATCCTCCGACGTACCATAGATATCGCTGATAACGTCATCAAAATGCGCACTCGTCTTAGCAACACTCTCGAAATGCTTGGCTTTGAGCAGCGGTCTTTGAAGACTCTGGCCTTTTTTACTCTCGTAGAATTCCCAATTAGCAAGCGCCAACGCCGTTTGGAAAACGTTCTTGATCTGCCGCCCATTCCAGAGGCGGGACGGTTTATTCTCGTTCTCGAGCCAGTGGCTCTCCGCGAATTTGAGTATCTCATCTTCGGAGAAATCAAGTTTGAGGCTAGACTTTCGAAGGCGCGAGAGGCTGCGCTCCCAGATCTGTATGGTGGTAGGTTTGTCGAGTTTGGGGTAGTAGAGGCTGACGTGGATACGGGACCGGAATGCTTCGTCGAATGCGCCGACGCGGTTGGTAGTAAGGATTATAACACCGGAAAAGTATTCCAGTACGCGGAGAAAGACTACGAAAAGCTTAGCACGCGTATCAGACGGAACTGTACACACATTGAGGCTCACCTGAGACGAGAGCGTTCCTTGTGATGTCACTCTTCTCTCGTTTAGCCAGGAAAACATCGGCTTCATCCAGAAGTAGAACACATCTCCATCTGTGTGCCAGCGTACAATAGTCCAGAAGCTTTTCCTCAGCTTGTTTAACGTCTGTGCTAAGATCACCACATGTAGTCGATAGCAGTGGTCTCTTAAGCTGAGCTGCCACGCACTCGGCGGTGGATGTTTTCCCAACTCCGGGAGCGCCGTGAAGAAGTATGATCAGTCCTTCGCCCTTTCCTTTGACAATATCCATCTGAAATTCATCCGAATCCTCTTCCCGCTCATCGGATGTCTGCTTCGGATCTCTGACCTGGTTCTTGACAATGGCTTGAAGGAGCTTTTTGTAGCCCGGCGGTAGAACCAGGTCATCGTACCCAGTGGAAGTCGTTTGCATTTGATCTAGAGTTATATCACTGACCAAACTAATGTTGAGTGGGAACCATTTCCGGTTGAGTATTGCATAGCCATAGACTCGAAAAGGGAGTAACATGATGTAATCGTCTGAACCTGAAAGAGAGGGTTCGAGAATGTCGCGGTACTCGAGAAGCGTAGTGGAGTTGACAAACTCATCACGACGGTTCAGATCGATGATATTATCATCGAACACGTCTGTGCTTGGATCTTGACCCTGCTTGACAGGGAGAGGGTCAAAAATCTCTCTTGAATTTGCTAGAGTTGGCACGACGATGACACCACCACTAAGTTTCAATCTCCACTTCTCAATAGCCTTCCGATAATGTGTCACACCAGCAGCTTGATCCAGCATAACCTCGCTGTGGACCTAATCGGTGTCATATTAGCGGAAGAACATAGATATACACCAGAAAGGAGCAGTGCAATGAGCGGGCCAAGTACCTCTTCATCGTAGATAACATAATTTAAAGACCCCTAGAATGGCATTTGTGACTGCCAGAGGTCCCTGCTCTCTCTCAGAGTTGTACCTGAGTATCGGTGATGCGCTCCAGCCGCAAGCTGCGTAAAACGTCGTCCCCTTTCGGCCAAAGCCCGGGAGACCTTTTCCTGCTGGGGATGAAACCCCCACGGATATATTTCGAAGGCATTCACTTTCCGGTTACCATTGTATTTTGGTATAACAAACCTTCTAGATTTCGGTCCCAGTCTGTCACCATCAAAGTCGATTGAGAAGCAGTCAATGCCGAACGGCGTCACGCTCGGGCCCGAGCTCCGGATGGTATCGCGGGCTCTTTCTTCAGTCTCTGATTCTTCGTCCCACTCACGATCCCAGACTGCATGAAAGTTCGACTTGTTGGCGGTATCGAGAATTGGTCGTCCTCCAGTAACATGAAGGACCCGATAAGCTTGATAGGTACTGATATCTTCTGGAAATTTTGCGGAATAGACTAGGTCGCCCGGCTTGTAAAGCAGCCAGAGATGCTCAAAGGCGACCTCTTTTAGAGTCCGGTTGGCGACTTGACGCTTCACATCGAGAATATCCTGCATGTCCGTATCCATAAAACTCACGAGATAACGAAGTTGGTCCCTTTCCGCTTTTGCACTGGATGCATCTGTAACATGAGACTCGAACTCGGCTGCGCCTGTCCTTACTTTACCTGCTTCCTGCGTCGGCTTCGTACATGTAACACTGCCCTCATGGTGGGTTTGAGTAGTATCTGTCTGATCAGATGGCCCTGGTTCTACTTCCATCCGATGGAGATTTTCCTCGACGTCCTGTAAGGCTTGCCTTATCTCCGCCTCATAAGCAACGAGATACTTGAACGGGCGCAGCCAGACATTGCGATCTTCCGGAAAAACCATACCCGTACAGTCACCGAGTAAGTTGAGAAGAAGTTTCGAATTGATGGTAAGACGGTATGAAGTACCAAGCGACGAACCTTCTCCAAAGGATAACTCATCATTGTTAAACTTGTTGTCAGGCATGCTCTTTTCTCTGTTACTTCCTCGTCCAGTTGATCGCCGGCCAACTTTTCCCTGTCCGTTCGAAGAAACAATGAGGATTGGCTGTTCAGAAATGATTCCGTTTTTTGTTTTGACTTCCCGCCATTGCCATTGGGGGACTCGGTGAATTTTGGCTTCCTGTGCTTTCGTCCCCTTTTCACCCACTTTTGATCCGGTGCTATATATAAGAGCTATCAGCAGCCTCAGTGATAAGAGGAGCTGGCGGGAGCATTTACTTATTTAGGCCCTTCAGTATGCTCAGTTCGCTCTCGACAACGCTGAGGTGTTTCTTCAAGAGGGCTGTATACTCGTCGTATTGTGGGTGTGTATTCTCAGGAGGTCCAACGTATTTTGAGCCACTATTTTCGCCGTTTATGGGCTTTGACTCCAGAGCCTGAGTATCCCGGGCATTTCTGATGTCGGTATCAGAAAGCAGTGACATGGTTGAGGGATCAGACGTCTCTGGCTGCTTAGGGTCTTTTGAAGCGACGACCAGGTTGAGCCTACATTAGGCTCGTATAGCTATATTCATGGAAAGAAGTTTGCTACAAAAAGCGGTGGGAATTTGGATCATTTTCAATAGACAACGGACGAGGCTGAGGATGCTGACGAATGTTAATGTTGCATCACCCCGGTGGGTCGTGCATATCCATGGCCATCCCATCACCCCGATGAATATGACGGATATCCATCGGGAGGATACTTCCTGGTGGTGCCGTCACGCCCATCTCATGGGCATTTTAAAAATTCCTTATTTCTTATTCCACTGATTATATAAAATAAATATTAAAAATCTAATAAAAAAATATTATTTTTCATCATTTATTTTATTTATATAATTTAAAATTATTTAAAATTATTAAGAAATAAAAAAGTTATTATTAAGAAAAGAATATTTTCTTATAGGGATAAGTTTCGGGGGTGATAGTCCCTAAGACCCCTATAACAGATTATTGTTAAAAACTTTAATTTTTTTTATAGGGCTTCCGGGGGCCTACTACCCCCGAATCTTAACCCTAGAGAAAGAAAATCTTTTTTTAATAATAACTTTTCTATTTCTTAATAAATTTGAAAAATTTTAAATTATATAAATAAGATAAATGATGAAAAATAATATTTTTTTATTAGATTTTTAATATTTGTTTTATATAATTAGTGGAATAAGAAATAAGGAATTTTTAAAATGCCCATTAGATGGGCGTGACGGCACCACCAGGAAGTATTCTCCCGATGGATATCCGTCATATCCATGGGCATGCACGATCCACGGGGGCGATGCAACATTAACGGCTTTACCGTTCCACCGCGGAAGTCAATATAAACGAAATAGGCAGGAGGTACTATATAAGCTATACTATATCTAGCTAGTTGCGTCATTAGCGCTCACTCAGAGATGACCTGTACTCGTACCTCAAGGCTGTGCTTCCAAATCGACCTAAGAAGTAGAGTTCCTTGACATGACTTACGCCGACTTCATGAAAAGAAGAGCGTTCAGGAGCGATCCGACTCAATTTCAACGCGCAATCGGACTCGAGGCCGCGATCAAGACAAAACCTCAGCCCGATCATCCTTTTCTCTCCGGATGCATTAGATTTGGCTACAGAGATCCTTCAATAGCAACAAAGCCTTTAATCTAGCGTCAACATTTGTGCATTGCCCGCCCAATGGAACACCACACTTTCTCGAAAGCTACTGCCGTTCCACGACCTAGGTTGTATAATATTGTGCATACTTATATACAGAAGCAGCTGCCTCGAGATATTCACCATGCACTGAAGGCGCTGAGAGATCGAGAAGAGGCGGCTACTTGTCCGCCGCAGTCACGTTCTACTCAAGAGACGATAAGGCCTATACTGGCGGAGCAGGGACAGGGATCCAGAGTCAATCAAGCCGTTAGGAACCAAAATAATAATGATAATGATGACCTTCCACTGTGAGCACTTTCCCCAGGCAGACAATTTTCGTAGTTGACTCCGTGAAGCGAAGAGTTGTACAAAGACGCTACGAGTGAGGAACTACTCTTCAAAACTGCTATGCAAACGTACGAGGAAACAACAAAAGGCTCAAAATATGGAACAAACATCCTTAGTGAGGCCCCACATACGTGGGAGGAAGTTCTAGCAGAAGTGAACGCTGCGTCCGAGCGCTACAACGATGTCTCCGGCTCTTGGGGAAAGATTCGTAAAGGCCTCCGCAGCTTTGGAATCAACAATCAGGCCTTAGACGCTTGGACAGGCCTTTTACCGACTCAATCACAGTACTTGTCTATACTTTGTGGGGGCCTGAAACTTATAATAAGTGTCCGTACGAACCCGACGCTCATTCTCACATGTGCTAACTGCCAACAGGCTACAGCGCGCTTGCAAGACCTTCGCAACGAGATTTGTGAAGCTTTAGCAGAAATTCCAACCTTACTCGCATGCACACACAGAGCACTGGGCGCCTTTAAGAAATCCAAAGAGCTTCACCGATGCAGTGCTACCCTTTACTCCGCAACCATAGCTGCGTTATGCCACATTGTTGAATGGTACAATGAGAAAGCTATGAGTAAGATCTGCCATTTTAATGGTTTCGGAAGGGAGTCAAGCTGAACTTTGCTCAGAGAAGTTCTCCAAAAGCCTTTTCAAGCAGAGCTCTTATGAAAAGAAATTGAGCGATTTGATTGGAGCAATCAGAACCCACTCTCAGCACTTCGACAGTTGTGCGAAACTATGCTCGTACGAGACCGTCGTGCACACGAATGAGACAGTCAAATCTCACCACAAAGATACACGAAAAAATCATCTGGAAATCGTGGGACGACTAGATCACTTGAACCTTGCATCATCCCAGCGGGACAACCTGCTTGGCAATCTCGTTGTTACCGAAACTGGGAACATGCAGCAAATGATGGGGGTGTTAGCGAGCAGGTTCGACCAAATGTCAGAAAGCAATATCAAAGACTTAATCGAGACGTCCATGAGCAAGACACTCGAGAATTTTCTTTCCAGCAGTGATCGCATGGATTTCAGGGCACAAGACGGTCAGCACTCGGCTCTAGATCTTGACTCTTCCTAGCTAATTTGACCCAGTGAGAGGACCAACGCTTCCCATCCGTAGAGTAGCGTCGGAATCTCAACTGCGACGAGGTATGCTCCACTGGGTCAATATAGGTATTCAAGCTGACTCGTCCTACAGAGCGTCGGAGGTTTCGGCAGCAGCTCCTCACCAGGCTCGAATACGAAGATTCAGTCGTTGAACAAGACGTAGATGCCAAACTTCAAACCATCTGGACATTGCCAAAGCAAGACCAGGACCGCGTAATGGTGATCATGCGCTCCCCCAAGCTACAAAAATGGATTACAAACACTTAGTCCTCGGCTCTCCTCATCAACGCCAACCACGAAGGCTCCACGAGACAGCAACCCACCTCCTTCATCTGCGCAAAGCTGGTCGACTCCATCACCCCTTCCCCCAGCGATGCCCAGACAGAGTTCCAGATGATCCTTGCACTTGCCTTCTTCTGCGGCGAACACTTACACAAAACGGACCCGGACTCTGGACCCAACGGTATGATGAGGTCTCTGCTCGCGCAACTCCTCCTCGCATACCCCGACTTCGATCTCCGCGTCATCCCGCAAATTCAACATCTCGACTTCGACGACGTGAATGATCTCTGCGATGTTTTTGACCTGCTCATCGCGCAACTCCCGGATTATACCGTGGTCTTCTGCATCGTGGATGCCATCAGCTTCTTCGAAGATAATAACTCTATTTGCGCAGAAGCGAATATAGTGGTGCAGGCGCTTGTGGATGTGGTGGAGCGCACAAAGGACGGTGGGTGTAGGTTCAAGCTGCTGTTGATGAGCCCTTGGAATAGTCGCGTGCTATATAGAAATATGCATGATCAGAGAGGGGATGTCGTTTGGTTGCCGGGCAAAGTCCCGGCACAGGGCGGCTTTACGGGCTTGAAGTGGAGTGCGAGCATTGAGTCTGGTCTACGATCCTGAGATGGAGAGGGTAGTGGTAAAAAGGGTTTGCGCCGTGGAATACTTCAAGTATGGATGGAAGGATGCGTACAGGTCCTCCCGGATGCTGAGCGATATTATTGCGGTTTGATGAATTGGATATATGGAAATAATACACACCAGATGTACGTAATAAAAATTAATTACTTGTTGAAACCGAGAGCCGACGTATTGGTACTGTAGGGCTAAGAATAGCGGGGATCGGTGTCCAACGACTTTTTTTTGCCGGATGGAGGATAAGGTCGATAAAGCTCGTTCTGCATGTCAGCTTCGATTCAATCACACGTCAGATCTTTGCAAAAGCATATGATGGCTGCACTCATAGTTGGCTGCATAATTACACCAGTTTTCATCCTGTCTAGTTCTCCAGGGGAAGCCAGATGTGCCCCAGGCATTGAAACAATGAGCCATGCCTAAACCACAGGGGAACCCCAGGGACAAAAGGCTCAGCGCGTGCGACGAGTGCCGTATGCAGTCCTCACCGCTCTTTGTAACAATGACTGACGAGTCCGTATGCAGGCATCCGGAAGCTGAAGTGCACGGGAGAGCCTGTAGGATGTTCACGCTGCAAGTCGGAGGGTAGTACATGCCACTACTCGCAGAAAAAAACCATGGGAAGACCACGGAAGAGGCGGCGTGTGGAATCAGGAGATACAGCGAACAGGGATGGGGAAATGGGGGAGCTGGAGGGCGAAGCTGTCGGTGCAGCAGATGTAGGATTTCAAGACTTGGATCTTACAATCTTCTCTGGAAGCGAGCCTGGGCTGGGAACAGGTGGCTTCCACCTTCCCAACGGCAGCTTTGAAAGGCTCGATATGGTCTCCCTCGAAGCTGGAAGCAGACCAAACTTCGCAAACATAGAACCTTCCAGTCTTGACCTTGCAGAAGGGCCGGCGTCCCACCTTGAGCAAGGCTTTCCTGATTGGGACCCTTCGCAGGATCTAGGTTCACACTTTTCTACATCGGTCGATGTCCCTCTGCAGCTGCAAACTCCACTCAATTCCCGTGACCAGCTAGACAGCAACAGTCACACCACGGGGGCTGCAGAGATTGGCTGCTCTTGCTTGTCCAACCTCTACTCGATGCTTGCAAAATTCCAATCAGTTCCATCGCCATCATTCCCGTACTCCATGGGAATCTTAAAAATTGCAACAGCTCTCAGCCGTAGCGTTGTTGCATGTCATACTTGTTCGCAGACATACAACACTGCATTACAGAACTCCATGCTACTCGGGACACTCTTACAACTGCTGATCATGGAGTACGCCAAGCTCCTCAACCACATCGATGAGAGGTCAAAGCAAGCTGAGAAGATAGCGTTTCGTCTTGGCGACCCATCGTCGCTATATGATAGCCGGCATACGGACCTCCCTGATTGTCCCATGGCCATTAACGTAGATCTCAGTGGGGATGAATGGCGTACTTTGGCCAGGAAAGCTGTAGCGCAGGAGGTCCTCGGTAGTTCCCAAGGTACTACTGGCTTGACTGGTCTGGTCCAGCAAATGAAAACCAGACAGGTCTCATGGCGCGAGCGGTTTTCGACCGGCCCATGTACAGCTTTTCACAGCGCCATTCACCAGCATAGCGCCGACCATCCTGATCACCTATGTGTGCATGCCATCTACATTGAGGCCCTTAGTAGGTCTCTTCAAGCGCTTGGACTTTGAGTTCCTTGTCAGTGCCACATATGGCTAGATGCTGTACTTTCTCAGAGCTGCCGCCTTTCGAGAAGCTCGCAGGCTTCCGTAGCCACTATTCTTCTAACTCAGGCGAGTACCTCCAGCGATATACGGAAGGCACTCCCGCCTTGTGAAGGCTCGAGCAGCGTTGCTCCAAGTTCAAAGCTGGCCCTTTCTTATGGAATGTACTATCTAATCTGCCGCTTCTGACGAGCCTGGATCTGAGAATAGCTACTACCTGGGCCCTTTTTAATTGAGGGAATAGGTAGAGTTTCCTTGATCAGTCTCCGCTTACCACCCGCTAATCTGCTTCACCGACGTTAGAGCTTTCCTCTTCTCTACCAATTGCGATATTGAATCCGATTTAAAGCCACCACGGGTCAAAGATGCAACAAGTACCGGCGGCGTCAGAATACAGCGATCACCAATGATGGGAAAATCGTTCCGGTCAGCCTCACTAAAGGTTCCGCTTCTCTTGACAAGCTGTTCTTAACCGCTTCAACAATCCTGACGATGGCAGTTTAGTGGAATATAGAATGCAAATGTTGGCGATCAAAGAGTTGTTGGGGACAAGCGAGGGCGACGTCCGGCTCCGAAGGCGACCTTATGTTAGGCATCATGCCAGACTTTACCGAACCATTTGGGACATCTATTAGTGAATTGGGGAGGTTCAAGGGCGTGGTATACTTTTCTCTAACTCAACCGCATTTGATACTCGTCCACAATTCTCATGGAGGTCTCGCCTTTGCTCACTTATGCGCAAGCGGGCAAAGAACGATCCTAGCCTGCATACGCCAATCCGATCTACCTGATCTACCTCTAATTGAAGAATCGCTTGCAAAGCTTTGCTCTTACCCTGTAGGCTCACCGTAGATCAGCGAGTTTTTCCCATCACCCACAACGCCCCTATATCTAATCCCCTCCCCTCAGGTCACTATGCATTCCACCCAATCAGTTGCAAACACCGTGTCACAGTTTCGCAAACGTAGGCCTCTTCTTCCTAATCCCCGCCAACATCGCCTCCCCCGTATCCTGACTCTGCAACATGGCCGAGTTCCAAACACTCGTATACCGCAACCCCTCCTCAACCCCCCTATTCCACCCCCAATTCAAAATCTCCTTCGTCCCCACCACCGCAACAGGACTCTTCCCCGCCACCACCCCCGCCCACCTCACCGCCTCCCCCACCACCTCCCCCTTGCACTCCCTCCTCCCCACCCAACTCACAAACCCCACCCTCTCCGCCTCCTCGGCCCCAAAAACCCTCCCGCTCAAACAAACATCCTTCACCCAACTCCCACCCCTCACAACCTTGGGCAACCGACTCAGCGTCCCGATATCCGCCGCGAGCCCCACGTCAACCTCTTTAACCGCAAACCGCGTCTCGCGCGCACATATCCGCACGTCGCAGCACACCGCGATATCGATGCCGAGCCCCAAGCACCAACCATGTATAGCCGCCACGACCGGCTTCTCACACTTTTCTATGCTGGAGATGCAAGCCTGGAATGCATCGATATGTCTGCGCAGCCTCGTTGCGGTTCGCGCGCCGTCGAGGGGAGCGGGATGAGTGGGGGGGTGGTTGTTGTTGGTGGTTGGGGCGATGAGGGAGTTTGTGGATGCTTCTTGGAGGTCGAGGCCCGTTGTGAAGGCTTGGTCGCCGGCGCCGGAGAGGACGATGGCGCGGGTGGAGGGGGAGGTCGAGAGGTGGGAGAAGAGGGGGGGGAGTTCGTGCCACATTCTGTTTTTGGGTGTTAGCGGGCGGTGATAGGTTGATGCGTGGAAGTTATTTGGGTGGAGTGGGGGGTAGAGAAAGATTTACTCTTCTTTGAAAGCGTTCATTTTGTCCGGGCGGTTGATCTCGACGTGGGCGACGAAGGGGAGCGGGTAGGTGAGATTGAAGTATTTGCATGTTGGGGGAGCTGGCTCGTCGGCCATGGTGCGATGAGAGGTGACTTGGGTAAGGTATGAGAAAGTTGGGGAAAGGGTTGCCGATCTGGTTTTAAAGACTTCTTGGCAGCATGATGGGACCGTATGTTGTATTTGAGAGTGGAAGACGCGCTGCGAAAGAATCTCTCTCAGGGGTATACCAGAGTGAGTACTTCTACCAGAGTGAGTGAGCCTCGGCATCTTCTCCAGGTCTTGGCATGTAGATGGCGCTAAGATAAGATACGATCCATATCTAAAGTAGAAGTACTTTAGAATTGTTATTGAGCATTAGCGAGTTTGAGCTTAAAGGGTCAGCGCGCGCTGCGTATGGACGACCAACACATTGATTTTCTTTCAGGAAGCTATCTCGGACGGGACATTAGATGTATTTTCATTGAATCCAAGTCCTTCGAGAAATCTCACGCTTTCGTAGAATTCTTCTGCTATGTTTTCGTTCCGCAAGTTATCACAGTAGCCGTCCATGTCCAGCACTCACAGTCAGAAAGAGATCCTAATATGCCATACCCTAAAGCCCCGCCACAACGGTATCATTAGGTTCAAAGCTAGACAGATCCAAATCAGGTACAGCTTTCAAAAGAGCTGGGATTCCGTAGTCTCTAGCCCACTCCGACCTCAAAGCTTGGTCCAGGGTGATGCGAGCATTCGGCTCGTATTGCAGCATCGATCGTAGCATTTTCTCCAGACTCCGCAGCTCCTCCTCGGAATAGCCGTATGTTTTAGAATCAGCCTCATGCTCCATACAATCACGGATCCGGTCTGTCAAAGATCTTGAGCTCTCCGACTCCAGGGGTCTTTCACCTTCTTGCCAGGAGCCGTCGTCGTTGAAGAATTTGGAACGGTTGGCCCAGGCTCGCCACATCTTCGGGGGCAATGGACCGAAGGTCTTGATTGCCTCGAGAACAACACTATCTTCGTTTGGCCAACAGTCTTGGAAGAGTTTAGCATGTCCGAGTATATCAAATATTGCCATCCCTATCGTCCAGATATCTGCGGCGCTTGTAATAGGATATCCAAAAATCATTTCCAAGGGTCGGACGAGAGTTGGGGTGTTGAGCTCCGATTTCTGAGATGCTGCATCGGGGGTTTGCATGAAAAACGCTTCACCAAAGTCAGAGACTAGAATTTTACAATCAGGCGCAATCGTATCGCTGGGAGTAAATATGCCCACGGGCTTAATTTGGTATCCTGGAACGTTAGATCCGATCGCGGCGCCATCATATCGTCTGACAAGTAGTTTTTCTGGCCGCTCATAAGGCTCCGACAGTGGCCATGAGTTGGAACACGGCGCTTGGACAAGGATATTTTGGGTATGAAGATCTGCGTATCAATGACTGTGAACAGAAGCAAATATCTGGATTTTGGAGGACCAACTTACCAGCGTGTACGATCCCGCATGCGTGGATATATGACAGAGCTAGTAATGACTGGGTAGCAATGCTCCGCCCTACCTCGGCGGGGAACATGGAATTATCACTGACGCTGGCTTCTTTTGCTATGGCGACATTGTTTAAGGCAACCGGAAATACAAAACATTGATGATGGCCATTGGGGCCCTCGAGTATGAAATCATCGAGTAAGGGCATGACGAATCTTTTCCCAGGATGTGTTGGATTACCGCTTCGAAGAGTGTGGAATATCTCGCGTTCGAACTGGTTCCGTCGCTGTGACCCTCTGGTGTCCGATGTTCCCACCTTTACTGAGACGTAACATTGTTTCTGAACATCTTTGCAAAGCCAGACAGTCGAATAGCTGCCGTATCCTAGTTCATAGGCGGCCGTCGGACAACTTGTCGCCGAGATGGACAGGGTGATAGCCACCAGGACCATACCTCTCTATATCTTCAACAGCCTCGTGCCAAGCGTAAGCTGGCTCTGGCACCTTCGATGGCGCATGAGAATCAGTGGTAGTTGAACTCATGGGCGATAACAAGGGCGATATCGTGCTGTGAAGGCGAGTGTAGGTGAAGAAGCGCGGCTTGTTGAGTGTCTGCCATGCCGAGAGTTTGGTATTATTACAAATGGCAAGATTGATTAAATAAACGCCGAAGCGCATTATCAGGCACCATTGTTGCTGCGTGATGGTTCGAGTCCTATGTTGTACTGTATGTAATATTTCGGCTAGTCTTTCCTTGATGACTACCTTACCTTATACCTTACGGGCGTGCCCTAGAATGCACATACCGTGTCAGAATGGTGCCAGTACCATACGAGGACGTGGGTACGGTTAAAATATTGTAGTACCGTAGTATATTTCTGGCGAAACCCCCACGGTGATATTATGATACGATAACTCGATAAAATATGGTTGAATTTCTAAATACGGTGTTAACTTTTTTAACACCGTGCTAATACCGTACCGACACCGTAATAACACGTAGTTTCTAGAATTACAAAAAATTTAAATCTTAGTAAGCCCTACCTAGCACCAGCGATAGCTAGCTACGGAGGTCTGCACCATAAGTCCTGGACAGCGCTAGTATTAACCCTAATCCTACTTTCGGAAAAGGCCCTATAGAAGAGAAGCCCTTCTTATTGTAATTTTAGAGAGTGTAATCTCTTTTTTCGATATTATCTTAGAAATAATAGAATATCTGAGCCCAAAGTAGACTGGAGTTAGATACATATCCGAAACAGATAATTAAGCGTATCGTCCGGGTAACCCTTTAGACGGGGCTTTATTCGATCTTGGCGTGGGAGTCTTGGCATGTCCAGGACTTATGGTGCAGACCTCCGTATAATAATAGCGATAGTTAGTCGTAAGCACGAAATATAAAGTAGAAAATCCCTCTACGATTTTATAATAATTATAATTCGAATCACAAATTACAATGTTGTCTACAATACTAACCCCTACCCTAATTCCAATGCATATGCTCAGCATATACTTCAACCTCATCCGGGGTAGAACGGATATACTCAGCATATACGTAGATCTCATCGGGGATAGAAACGGATATGCTGAGCATATGCGAAATTTCTACCCCGGATGAACTGTACCCCGTACTCGTACCATCTTGACACGGTGTGCGCATTCTAGGGCACGCCCGTAAGGTAAGGCTAGGGTTTCGCCTTAGCCTTGCTTCACACTTCATACATACACACCTTGTGTTACACTTGCCAGAAAGAGTGCTTCTTTAATCCTCGTGTCAGTTGGACCAATGAGAGTCGGGACACACTCCAGCCACATTGTGGCTGCGCGATGCATGGCAGCGGAAATCAGTCCAGGACCAGAAACACAGCAAGAACTGGTTGGGTTCCGTGATGTGTGCGGCATGTGCAGCTTGCATAATGCACGGTAATCGAACACTTGAAGGGCCCGCGCCCCCTACAGGTGGCTATCTGATGGATATCGGAGTTTTGTTTTGAGTCAGCTACTACCTTGCTCTCCGCAAGTCCACGATAAGAATCGAAGCCGGTAGACCACACGGCAGACGTGTCAGGGATTCTTGCCAGCGCACCATTCCTCATGTCTGCTCACAACCGTGAACTGTTCCCTAAAATTTACTCGTGGATGTACGCCCACGAAGCTGCATACCTGCTTGAGGAAGTGATTGCTCTTCAAGACAATTCATGCAATCTTCCCTTCTCCCGTCCCGTAGGGTTCGCTCTTGCGCTCGACCTCGCTATTACCGAGAAGTCACCTCACCTAGAACTGTTCGCGAACCTTCGTCCGAAAATAGCCTGATCGCTGACATCGGTGTCTATTTTTGCTCAAGGGGGCGCAATCTTCATGTCTTGTCGATTGTCTCGAGAAAATCTCCCTGGAATACGCAGATCGACGCTTGGTATGACTTGTCTAGGAACACCTCACCTCGCTTAATACGGGTCTGACAATCGTTTGGCCTTTCTTTTCTTCCATTCTGTTTCAAATTCCTGCCTGCACTAAGTGCCAATTCATTGTACAGTCCCCGCTACATGCAGCGAGCATGATCTTAATACCTCGCGATGACAGATTTGAGCTGGCATCATGGCAGAGGGGCAACCTATCCGCTATACCGCCTGTTGCATATGCAAAGGTGAAATGCAGCTCCCATCTCTTCAATATACTCATCTTCAACTTGCAGAACTAACGCAATAGACAGATCAACTACATTGTTCAGATCATCTATCCCATCGGCTGGCAGGGTGCAATATTCAGGGGTAGGGCTGAGGGCGACCGAACATCAAATTATACCTTGTTTTCAACCGCTTCTAATTCTTCAAGAACTCGTTTTACGAGAAAGCTTTCAATTTCAAATCTATTGTTTATTGATAGTTCTAAATGTTCACCATACAAAGTTCAATCAAATAAAGTGAGCCTTGGAAGTTATTTCGTTGCAAAGGAAAGCAAGTTCTAATGTTCTGCCAAGACTTATTGCACCCAACCCGCCAGCCGATGGGATAATCTCACCATCTTCCTCACCAAAGCCTCCATCCTACTACTGTACCTCCGAGCCTTTAGCCCCGTGCGTCGCACCTGCATCATCCTTCACATCGTTCTCTGGGGCCAACTTCGCGTTCTATGTCGCGGGAACCGTCGTCGAAGTTTTTCAATGCTTGCCAATACGAAAAGCATGGTCGCCTCTCTTACCCGGGCACTGCATCAATCAGAAAGCAGCGCAGACATCTTCCGCGGCCATCAACACATTCTCCGACCTTGTCATCCTGGTGGTGCCACTTGCTAACGTGTGGGACCTCCAATTGAACGGAAAGGGTAGAGTCGGCATGATCATGATTTTCAGCTTCGGGGCATTGCATGTGCAGACCTGTACCATACGTCTAGATCTTCATCCACTAACATGCATTTGATTTTCGTTAGCGTGTGTACCGCCAGCCTGACTCGGCGCGTGGATTTGCAAAGAACTACTCTGTAATCTAAGGGACCCTGGATGTGACGTGGGACTTATATTCGCTTGACTTCACCAGGTATGCTGTTCTCGCGCATCGTTGCTCTTGCTTGTTTCAGATTGTGGGCTCATCCATCAAAAAGGACCTTCCGTCGAGAATGATAAATGCTGGTACGCACGAATTAAATGGCTACAGCGTAGAAGAAATAACCGGTGGCATCATCTGCCGCTGTCTTCGCGCCTTTCCCGCGTTCACAAGGCACGTCTCTGATATGAAGATCAGACTCATGAAAGCAACTCCCGACAGCAGTCAGTCGACATTTACATCTCGAAGGTCAAACATAAAACAGCCAGCACCAACGTCCTTGAGTCCGCTTCAAAGGGTTATCGCACTGTCACCTTCGGCCAAAACTCACCTATCTACACGACCACGAACCCTATATCTCCAGTGACGGTTAGGTAAAAGGATAGGAAAGGGGATAGAAATGACCAATGGAATGAGCTGGATGAGCTGGAATATGTCGCTGGAGACGAAGAGAGCTACGAGACGGAGGAACGCAGCACAGTATAGCTTCAATCGCCGCAATCCATCCTGGAAGCTACGAGTTTGATCTGTCACCGCATGTAAGCCTGCAGATCTACACAACGGATGTAGCCAAATGCACTGCGTTCCTGCGATCTAGCGAATTGGTAAACGACAGAGGTAGGCTTCCAAGGTGGAATCAACCAAATATCAGTTTCCTTCGATTTTCAGGCCACGGCAAATGTTTTGCGGCTTCGCAAAGCATGACCGAGCACGCCGGACTTTTCAAATCTATATCCTATCCAATCCATGTCTGTTCGTCTTGTATTCAGGCCTCTTTTCTTCAACCACATGTTCCAAATGTCGCACCACAAGAGGCAGAGTTTCATACTCGATCCCTCCGCCGATATCTAGAACCTTCTATTCTTAGTGCATGAGCATCTGCGAATGGAGCACGACGTTGAGTTAAACTTTCGTACCAGACTTTGCGTCTCCCATCTCGGTTTCCATGTACATCCCCATAGGCGCAGCTTCGCGGGGAAGAAGCTAACCCCAAGACTAAGACCGAAGGAGTGTGCAAGTGAGAGCTGGGTGGGGGGGGGAGTCGGCATTTGTTGAAGATGCGTTGGGGGTTAGCATGGGGGCGTTAAGGGATCTTCCAGGAGTGAGAGGGGAAATAAACAATGCAGTGGTTTGATTCAGTGTTGAGGAAAATGGGTATGGGGAGGACAGAGCGACGGAGAGGAAGATTGCCTGTATTGTAAAGTGTAGATCTTGGGGAGACAGATGTAGGCCGGACGTGTCCAGCCAGGCACACTTATGGCGCTTTGTACACCTAGACATTCCCAGCTTCTCAGAATTGCAAAATCCGTATTACGAACTGAAACATGCGTTGCGGATGAAAGCAGTCATTGATAGTTAAGCAACGGCTTCGAATGCGTGTACGCACTGCTGACTGCTATCTTCTATGCTTGTGCTGCGACATTCACATTGATGGGACCCTTGAGTTTGTTCTCTGGGTCATATTTCCTCTTCAACTCCTGAAGCTTTGCGTAATTTTCACCAAATATCTACCAATGATTAGTCACTCTGCAGAGCTCCAGCTCACAAATTTTCAAAGCTTTACCTTTCTGGTGTCATGGAAATCCTCAATCGTATTAGGAACAAAATCTGGTTCCGCAACCTTGCCATGCTCAAAAATATAATCATGCCCTTCCATGATGAGTTTTCGTGCCAATTTATTCTCATTTTCGCTAGCATCAGGAAGGCAGCCGGTTCCGAGAAGGAGGATATGTCGAGCGCCTAGTGGGTGAGGCCATGCAGTCGAAGCTCTGGTCAAGGTTGAAGAGTTGAATGTTGTCTATATGCCACGGTCAGATACTCTGATACGAACGTGATGTTTGAGCAGACTTTACCTTCTGCATGACTTCGAAGATAAGGTATCCATTGTCTCCGATTGAGCCTCTAGCCGCAGCAACGTTATCAAACCATTCAAAAGCCCGCACGACTATTTCTTCTGTCAGCTCTGGAATAGCTAGTGGAGACCAGTAGGAGTTTGTCAATCCCTGAGCCTGGCCGATGAACCCTGTTCTCGCAATATGTCAATGAATCTTCCTGATAAGAGGTATTGAGGACATCTCACCCTGCAGATCAGCCACCCCTTTCAAATTCATTAGCCTCGTTCCATCGACAGCCCCTTTCAACCCCAATGCCCATCCAAAGCCTTCGTCACTCCGCCCATGTGCTTCTCCATGAGCGTCAAAGGCATGTACGACAAGCATATCCTGCTTTACACCGATAGACTCGAGAAGCTCTTTCTTTAGCACATAGAGGAACATGGCCAGTTTCCCATCATGTGAGCGCTGAGTGAAGGCTGCGACTGCTCGCGCGATTTCTGGAAGCGTATCTTTTGGCAGATAAATCGGTCCAGCAAATATCGACTGAGTGTAGCGGTATGCGCGCAGCTTGAAAGCTGTCACGACTGATTGTTGGCTTGTTAGCTACCCTTCTGAAGTGCCTCTCAAGCTGAGAAATCAAGAGTTCAAGGGCGACGAAACCGGTCAGGGAACCACACTTACCTCCAAAGCTACCACCCGCGCCTCTGAGGGCCCACAATAGATCTGGCTCAGCGGATGCCCAAACTACTTGCCCATCCAGCTTGACAACCTGCGCATCAAGCATATTCTGCGGATCAGAGGTGAGCCCATACTCGGCCGACAGCCAAGAGAAGCCACCGCAAAGAATTGATCCTCCTATTCCAATACATGGCGTTCGGCATGCAACGACTATCGTTCGACAACCTTCCGTCAACAGTTGCCTTCACAACGCTTTGAAAGAGTAAGTGTACCAGAATAGTCCGGCGCCACTTCCTCCATTTTCTTGTAATACTCCTCCCAAGTCTGTCCAGCGCCGACAATAACCAGCTCATTCTGCCGATCGAATTCAAAGTGATCAAAGGCAGTCATACTAATCAAGACATCCTTTGCAGAACTCGAGCCAAAACCTCGGCTTCTCACCGCAAAATCCAGCGATGTTTTGGAGAGGTAGGCTAAGATAACACTCAAGGACTTTAACGTTGTAGGGCGAAAGACCAGACGTGGGTGGAGACCCTTTTGGGCAGCCCAGGGGAGGCTTTCGGAACGATAGGAAGGAGATGAGGGCTCAATGATCTCTTCTGCACGCAGGAGGGTTGTAATGTGAAGGAGAGGATCTGCAGCCATGATGAATGAGAAGTTTGTGGGAGGAGAAGGAGATCGGTCAATGCTGTAATGGAAGTCTTTGAGTGAAGCAAGACGAAGGAAGAGATCCGGTTGCTTCCTGGTTGGAATGAAGGTTACACACACGTCTAGTAAAGGGACTAACATGCTCGTGATCACTGATCAACCAGAATCTTACGCGGGGCAACTTCGAATGCCAATATTGTGATACGACGATCTATGGACCATCAATTTCCCTGGCTTACCCATCTAGGCCATAGTGGATCTTCAGTGCTGGTGGACTGCAGAGATAAAACTGCTGGTGAATATGCTGTAGGGTGCCGTGGTCCTGTCGCAAGGTGACCGCCATCTGCATTTATGGCCTTTAGGGTTAGGGCTGATCGAGTTCACCTTGCCAAGATCACACTAAAATTGTAGCTTACTCATCGAGGAGCAATTGTTGCCGAGCCATGACGCTGGACAAGTCAACTCCCTCAATTTTTATTCCCATTTTTTGTCCATTCCCACTCTCAATACCCAGGTTCTGATATTGACGGGCCTAATGTTCGCTCGAAATGTGCATAGGACACTGCTGAGGCCTAATGTCGTTACCAGCCGCCGCAGTGTCACAACATTAGAGGGGAACCCTCACATCGTACGTCTAGCAATACTCCAAGCATTCACGACTAACACCTAGACCAGTATGTCTTTCCCAACGACCGATCCATCAACGGCCATATCCTCTCGCTTCTTTCCTACGCGCCTCCTAAAGTCGAAATTGCCATTGGTACTACCACCAAGCTTCCCCCAACACCCGACTCGTTCACCGAGAACCATAGATTTCTTGACATCATGCAGTCTGTCATTGCACAGCATGCATGTGAGGATGCGAACGTGATATCACAAGCACAAGCAATGGCCTCGACTGCCGGCTCAAATCTCGGCTCCGGCGGGGCCTTCTTCCCACAGCAGCGGCACAAGAGACGGGGGACATCTCACGGCGGAGGGGGTGGAACAGGAGGAGATGGAGCTGGGGGAGCGAGTAGCCAGGGCGGTGCTGGTGGTGGCGGACGGGGTGGCTATATCCACGTCTACGATGAGAGGCATCCGCCAGACTTCGGTCGCATACCGGATCCCGAGGACATCTTTGGAAGTCTTGAGGTCGATGGGGAGGGAAAATTTGTTGATGGACATGGGAGGTATCAGAGCTCTGGGAGCTACAGGGTTGTTACAAGGGATGGCTTGTGCGTAAAGAAATCACCATGACTGTACCATGGCTGACGAAGATCCAGCTTGGGTCTCAGTCCCTTTCTACGGCAGAAGCTGGTAGAGAGACTGAAGCTGGAGGACGCTAATATGCGGTGACAGTATGACAAAAGGTCAACGCGCCGACCGCGCAAGAGGACCTTTGCTAGCGTTTCTTGACATCAGTGGCTTCGAAGATTCTGGAGCTGCGCTCCACAGCAGCTAATACTGTCCTCAATAACAACAAGCGCGCTTATCCTCGCTCCATCTGGATTCTTCACATCTTTTGTAAAGGGGTCTCGGACATCCCACGCTCCTTTCCCCGGCAAAGGCGAGGACAATGCAGCTAACAACGAATTCGGACGAAGGGTTGGATAATTGTTGAAAGCTTATTTCCAGTCCATCTCGACAACGGAAGTACAAACGAAAGATGCTCTCATGGATGTGGAAATCCTCGTAAGGTTCTGTGTCTTGGTGCTTGGAGGTCCCAGACTGGGCAGAACAGCAGCTGTGTGGAGCTAACTCTCTGAGAATGCAGCTTCCTTAAGGCATACGGCTGGCATACGAGAGCCAAGCGTCAGAGTCGGAATCACTTCTCCATAATGGATTGAAGGGATGCCCACCCGAAGTCATTCTCCGGTGAACATGCTCGTCAATCCACTCATACCAACGGCCTTTCGAGTCCTGTTCGGGCAAGATGCGGTACATTGTCCTTGCTTGGGCGATTGACAGGGCTCTATGCGACATCTACCAGGAAAGGCGACTGTTGAGGCGTGTAATCAAAGAAAGGCATCGACTTGGCTGACTCGAGGATGAAATGTTACTTCGGAGAGCGACTATGTTCGATACCTGCGTGTCTAACATGAGCGGCAAAGGGTACAACATGACTCCAAGACCGTCTAGACCCGCATTCTACGGTATCTACAAGGGCCTTTTATTGGATTATCAATATTGGAACCCTTTCTTTCATGCAACATAAGACCCAGCATGTGCAATTACATCAGCTCGTTAGCAGATGGAACTTATTTTCCTGCCCACTGTTTGATGTCAATTCTGCGAACAGGATAGATAGAAAACACTGCTGTAATTTCAGCCAAATTATAGAGAATCAAGACTATCCCGAAGAGAAAGGTGCCCAGATACCACTTGATTAGACACTTTTTACTGCTCTAGTATAGATAAGTCATGGATCTATGCTGTACTTATGAGAGGTTCTGGTAGGTAAGAGAAAAGCGTAAGATGGATTTGGGGCAGTGACCGTACTCCGACGCCAAGACATTATATTGAATTTTGTGTTAGGGCTAGAGACCTAGATCAGCCACAACTTTAAAGCGACCTACTCTTGTAGCCACACTGGCTTTCCATTAAAACACTTTTACCATGTCCTTCCTACTTCTCCACCTCCTCTCCAATCAAATTGGGACTTGTTATCTATTATATCCTTGTCCAATTGCACGACGAATGTTGTAACTCAATTCGCCGTACATCGCAACGCTTCCCTTTGTACAGACACAAGACCTCTCGACTCACTACCGGCTAGTTCTCTCCTCCCCAGCTACCCACAACAGACTCTGACAATAACACAAGCCTGCATGACGCTTCAGACAACATTCAGACTCCTTCTTAAACATCATTCCCCAAACACGGATCAACAACGTCTTCGAGCAACACCCTTACCTTCCTCAAGTGTCTGGTAAAGAGCTAGTTTAGGGCTACTCAGAGAGAGACCCAGAGAGACAGATAGAAAAGCGCTGGGTCGTATCCCTCTGCTGAGACTCGGAACTACGAGCTCGTGTGGAGCTCTCCCACCTCCATACCTACAACATTGGTACTTAGCGGTATACCGAAATGGCATCGGGATTCGACGATGACGAGCTCTCCATGTCACTTTCCGGCCCTGCAGCGGAGCGTCGCAATCAACGAAATGCAGCCAGACCGAGGACAGACTCGGGCCAGACTGCTAGCCGAGTAGCCAAGGTCCCTGCCGACCGGCGGATTGCCCAGCAAATAGGCGCATACGACGTCGTACGGACACTGGGTGAAGGGTCTTTTGGCAAAGTCAAGCTGGCGACCCACCGTTTCACCAAGCAAGAGGTTGCTCTCAAGATCATATCGCGCAAGAAGCTCATATCAAGGGACATGGCAGGAAGAGTGGAGAGAGAGATTCAATACTTGCAACTACTGAGACACCCGCATATTATAAAGTTGTACGAACACCTAGGCCTCTGTTGAGGTGAGGCACAATAGCTGACCGTTGCAGATACACCGTAATTACAAGCCCCACAGACATCATCATGGTACTCGAATACGCGGGAGGAGAACTCTTTGACTACCTTGTGAAGCACGGGAAGATGGCAGAGACCAAGGCTCGCCGCTTTTTCCAACAAATTGTCTGTGCTGTCGAGTACTGCCATCGACACAAGATTGTCCATCGAGACCTGAAGCCAGAGAACCTCCTGCTTGATTCTGATCTCAACGTTAAAATTGCCGACTTTGGGTTGAGCAATATTATGACGGATGGCAACTTCTTGAAAACTAGCTGTGGCAGCCCGAACTATGCAGCGCCTGAGGTGATCTCGGGTAAGCTGTATGCTGGGCCAGAGGTGGACGTCTGGAGTTGCGGTGTCATACTTTACGTTTTGTTAGTCGGCCGGTTGCCATTCGATGACGACTTGATTCCGGCACTCTTCAAGAAGATAGCCACCGGCTCTTACCAGACGCCACCCTTTGTGTCCTCTGGGGCGAGGCATATCATCCATAAAATGCTGAAAGTAAACCCTGTTCAGCGTATTAGTATTCCAGACATTCGCCAGGATCCCTGGTTCAACGAAGGTCTCGAGGATTATCTGAAGCAGCCTGTCGAGGAGTTCATCGATACGGGAGTTGATCCAAATAAGGCGATAGATCCGCGATCTTTGGCACCTGGGAAGCCACCGGCGGTGCAGGAAGAGATCCATGAATCTGTCATCGGTAAATTAGGGAAGACAATGGGTTACGCCAAGGACGATGTACAGGATGCACTCCGCAAAGATGAGCCAAATGCGATCAAGGACGCGTATCTGATCGTAAGAGAAAACCAGATCATGCAGACTAATCGTAAGTAGCATCCTCTCTTCGACTTGCATAATGGGATTGGCCGCTGCGCTGTGCCGGCCAGATTCGTAGGCGAGGAGTGACTGACTACCTCAACAGCAAACCTCACCAATGCCCAAAATCTGGGCTACCTTGCAACCTCACCACCAGCATGGAATTCAACACCACAGCAATTTTCTTCGCCAATAGCTGAGGCTACCCAGTCCAACTTCGATAGTTTATCCACCAGTAACATTCGGCGGCTACGCGAAGCCCAACTGGACTCCGATAGCACGTATGTAGGCACTGAGCTCAACTCATCTGCCCCACAGGGTCTCATTAGCGCGTCTCGTGAAGAAGCGTCAGAGAAACCATACGTCAGCAAGATCGGTATTCTCACTACGAGTCTACCTATGTATCACAATCAGATCATGGACATGCGACGGGCAGACCAACGTCATAAGCATGCAAACGAGCAAAGCGAGTCTCTCAAACCTGAGGAGCCTGAAAAGCTCCCCAAGTTGTCACTCGATGTCGATAGCCGCGAGCAGACTAGTGAAGAGCAAGCTGAGACTGCTCGGCGTTTAAAACCACACTCTCGCTCCACCATTCAGCTTCAGGCAATTACAGCCAACGCCAATAAGGATCCCACAGGCGTCATCATGAATACCAGCAAGACAAAAGGTAACCGTACCAAATGGCAATTTGGTATTCGAAGTAAAAGCGAGCCACTAGATGCGATCAAGTGCCTTTACAAGGCGTTGGGCTCAATGGGGGACTGCCAATGGCAGGTTGCAGAACCCCAACAGAACAAGCCTCGCGACGGTGCTCCTTATCCTGTCAACGTTACTGGAGCCACTCATCTCACCGCGGCCGAATCTACGCTTTCTGAGAGTCCTGAGAAAGAAAAGCATCATGACCGTGGTGGTCATCGCGCTCCCGCGATTGATCCTCCAGTTTCCGGCGCTGATGATAATGCCGCTTCCGAGAGCGACCATGTTGAACCCCAACCTCCTTATGAGGACGACTCCGACAGTGAAAATGATGATGATGTCGATATCAACCACTTCCCTCCTGGCTATATACCCAAAGATCCTTGGTGCATTCATGTCCGATGGGAGAAGAAGGGCATGTCCCCGCCAGGCGTGGCCAACTCCAATTCTGCACAAAGCAGCCGCATCGATCTCAACGGCCATGATGGATCAGGACGCCGCCGTAGTCTTGTCCTTGGTAGCCTGAGCTCGGCGGCCGGATCCGCAACCAGCGTTACTGGCACAGATCATCTCACCGACTTCGACAACACTGCCTGCTTCGTCTATTTGGACCTTCAGATCTACGTTCTAGAGCTCGAAACCTATTTGGTAGACTTCAAGTGTGCAGGATATGAGTCGATCATTGGAGAACACAAAGTGGTGAACAAGAAGGGCGAGGAGATTACGGAGTTCATTGGTTCTGGGCATAGAGTTGCGGACAAGGACGTTACTAGTCCGCAACCATTCCTCGATCTCGCCAACAAACTTGTCATTCATCTTGCAAGGGGCGGAGGATAGACTTCACGAAGTCGGAAAAGACCAGCAGGATGTCGGAGTCTATATATCTTCTATATATCTTTCTGGGTGGGCGGCCTATGTCTTGATTTAGCGATAGGCGCTCAAGGAAAGGTTCTTTTCTGGTCTGGGAAAATTTGCGGATTTCTCGCCATGATACTTTGATGGGTTAAGATACCAAAAGGGCGGTTCCCTTCATATACACAAAGCTTGGCGTTTATTCTTAGCAGGAAAAGAAGATAGAAATCTACCCTTAGCTTCATATAATGCTTACCCGAGACTATATCGCTGTGACTGTTGCCCAAGGCCCTGCAATGTACTTTCTGAACCATCGGATACCGCTCTAACTACCATTTTCCGTGTCGATTTGCTCGACCTTTATCTGCTCTATTTCTGTCTCCCTCCATCTTTTAGTATTCTCTCCGCGCAAGCGTGACCTCATCAGGTCCATGGCACAATGGTCAAACGAGGCATCTCATCGGAATCAAGATGTAGTCAACTCCAGCGTTTATCTCAACCGCACCAGGTCTCAGCTCTTTCAATCACTATTAGAGCTGCGTACACCCCGCCCAACCTTTCCGACATCCGTTTTCACTTCGAACAAGCAATACTGCTCTCTCATCATCTTGTCTTGGCGTAAATCGTGAGCTCCGCCATGGAGTCTATATCCGCGGAAGTCGAATGAGGAGCACGCCAAGGGCTGAAACATGCACTTGATGAATTCAGATGATGCTTTGTTAATGCCGCAAGCGTCAGCAGATACAAGTTCTGCTATGTATGTAGTAAGAGGGACCCTGGTATATAATAATCCTTACTGGTCAGATAGCTTTTTCGGACAATAGATTTTCGCTCTTATTTTAGTTAGTCTATGTTTGATCGAAGCACTTGTGGCCTCCTCCTTAGAAACAGCACTGCCAATTTTGATTGCGAGAGATGCTGATTAGATCAGTTGGGCACAAAAGGAAACATTCGGTAAGGTAGAAGTACAAGTACATTCCGTCCCAGAACAACGAACGCGATGCGAGACCCGTACTAAGTGAAAACGAATAAGTTCCTCATTCTAACTAAAATGAGAGACTGAATTTGATCGGGTTCTAGAATCTTTGGTGACCTAAAGTAGACCTTGGGCAGCTTGAGCAAAGAAAGTCTCTTGCGTGTAAAATGAACGAACCTGGAGCAAGCACGTATCAAGGCTCCCGATCGTCCGCCCCAAATGGACGAACTACTAGGACGGACTAGTCCTAGACTAGTCCGTCTATAGACCGTCCAAGGATATCTAAAATAGTCGTAGATTAGTTCAAGTAGCTGAACGGACGGTCTAGACTAATTAATTCAAGTTATTAGTATAGCAAAATTTAAACTCGATTTGACGTGAATATCTAAGTATACTAGACGTATTTTTAATAGTAATAGGGCTAACCGAAGAATTACGAGTAAAAATCACTCTAATATATAAATAATTTGACTTAATAATATTTAATATTCACCTTATCACGCTATTATAACGTTTAGTAATTATAAATCTAAGCTATTTAAGACCCGTACGAATATTATAACTTCTTTTATTATCGCTGCGACGTCTATAATTTCCTCCGATAGACCTACTAAGCACACGCGTAATCTTAAGTCTCGCAGAGAAATTATATCATTAAAACCCTCTCGAAAACGTCTTATCACTTAAGTATCTATTCTACGAACTTTAAATAATTATTTATAATTCGTTAAGATATTAATTATTTTTATAGAAAGATCTAATATCGTAAAGAAGACGAAGAAAGAGAGAGAGTTATTTGAGAGCGTTATATAGATCTTATATACGCTAGCCTTAAGCTTTAGCGTCTCTTAAATAGTAATTAATAAGCGATTACGAAATAAGACTTTATTGATTTATAAAGTATATTAATACGCGAGAGAATTATTACGTCTATAATAGTTACTTTAAATTCTATAGTATCTCCGACGATATAAAAACTATCGCTCGATATTTAAAAGTAAAGTATTTTATTAATTCTATGATTAGCGAAGTAGCTGAAAAGAGAATAAAAGAGGGAATATCTATTAATTAAGCTATGCTTCGTGAAGCTAAAATAAACGTTAAGATCGAAGAAAAGAGAAAGAAGAAATATCTAAGTGCTTATCTTAATAAGAACACTCTAGAGTATTTATATCTTTAATAAATTGTTTATAGTAATATTTTATTTAATTAGATTAGAAATAGAGACTTTCGAAACTTTCTATAATATATTAATCTCGTTATTAATCGAATGTTTCTAACTTCGATTTTGTCGAAAATATTAGGAAGGATTGATTATTTTCCAACACTCCCCTGGAGCAGGACTATTTAATATACAAAATTAGGTGGCTGGTCAAGCGACTGCCGCGAGAAGGCTGGGGATAATCCCTGCATCAATATTGAGGGTTAAATTTCAATAGATTTTATAATTAAAATACCCGTAAAAGATTTATTTACTAAAGGCAAACAGCGATTATATTATATGCTAGCTACTACGGTATTAGATATTTATGTTATATGCGATATATGAATCTTATCGAATTCTCTTAAGCTACTTAAAGTAATTAATTATTTTATAAGCGAAAAAGAATAGTTATACGTTATAACTCTCGTTCTTATCGAGCTTTAAGAAGATTCTTTAAGTCTAAATTAGACGATACTTATATTAAATATACTTAACGACTTCGGGATTCGCAACAAACCGGGCTACTTAGTTATAAATAACGCTATATCTAATAACGTTCTTACTAAAATAATCTCTAATGCTCTACGCGAGAAAGGTATTATTTATAGTATAAAACAACGACGTCTTCGATATATAGATTATATAATTAATCTAGCTATTTAGATCTTTCTCTTTAGAAAAATAGTTTAGAACTACGAATATTCGGAAAATATAATTAAATTTCCGTCTAATATTTAATTAAATTAGTAACGAAGACTGAAATCTCTCGATAAGCTATATAATATTAATATCTAAATTATAGAAAGTTCGTAATATTTTTAATTCTTTAAAAAGCGGAGTGAAGATCTTATATCACGTTGTAATAATAATACTAGATAGAGTTCTTAATACGCTATGCTAAATTGAATTATTAAAAGACTTAAATTAACTATTATAGCTATATCTAATAAGAAATTACATGTAATAAAGAATATTCTTACTACGAAGAAGTAGAAAAATTTTAATTATATACATGATTTCTTGCGAGAATTCTATTTCGTTATTAAGATAATTAAAGATTATATAGTTATCTTAGAACGAGTTCTTTTTATTATAAATTTCCTAGTTAATAGATTTAAGAAGATAATTAAGTAATTCGCCGATTATAAATATATGCGAGAGTCTCTTTATATTGACTATACTAAATTATTGAAGTACTAAAATAAGATCGAAAGATTCTTAGTATATATCGTAGCAATCGTGCTTGATTCGATTAAGAAATAAAAGTATTTTAAGCGTTGAGATCTCGATTGATAATCAAATCTAAAGGCTATCTTAAAGAAGTTCTAGGAGATCTTATATCGATTTAGTATCGGCCTTACTAAATATACGTCTATTACTACTATCTTCGCCGCAGATATATATTTAAATAATAAGTTTTTATAATAGTAAATAAAGTAATAAGAGAATAAGACTATCGAAGATAAATTTAAGCAATATATTTATATTTATCTCTTTATATTCTTAAAGGAAGGTCGAATAGCACTCGATTAATAATTAGAACTAAAATAACGTAAGTAATTTCCTCTGCTATTAAGAATAACTATTAATATTTATTTTATATCTACTATATTCTCGGAATTAGAACGTGTGTTCTCTAAGATTAAATATACGTTATTAGATTAGAGAACTAGTCTTAAGAGTAAGATTATTAAGCTATTAAAGTATTTAAAGTTATAATTTCGATTAAATATCTTTACGAAGCAAGATCTATATATTATCGTAGATATCGTGAATAAAGAGAATATGAAGGCTTTAAAAGAGGCTTTGAACTATTAGAACGAACTAGTTCAAAGGAGATTAGACGGTCTAAAGGTTTGGACGGACTATGGACGGTGTAAATAGCTTTATTTGGACTAGTCTAGGTCTTTGGACGGACGGTTTGGACGATCGGGAGCCTTGGCACGTATCTGTCCAGCAACGCATACACGACCCATTAAGGACGATAGCCTCCTAAGCTCAATAGCCGGTATACTTATCATTGTATGGCTGGCTACCAACCGGGCTGGATTTGGATTTTAGTCGCTCCCATCGTGAGCGGCATGTCTACTCTAAGCAATGCTTATGGTAAAACACGCTGTCCTTTGTTACAGATCCAAGAAGAGCATATGCATGATGCGAATAATTCTGGGAAATGATATGACGGGGACTGGTTTCTTCTCAATCTGATCCGCAGGGACGGACACAGTCGGGACTGACGGGTATTCCATACGAACAACGTAAGCGCTTCGCGTTGCCGACCATGCTACCGAGTGTGGTGATACTATACACTAAACCCTCATCTAGATTAATAGATGAAGCACAGTCTCAGATAAGGGTCGTAATGGGAAATTCGACGACTATTGGGTAAGTTTTTCTGGTTCCCGAATCCAACCGTTGAAGATACGGTCAAAACTTGCATGAAAGGATTAGAAAAGTGGGTCAAACGCCGCTCATCACAAATGTTGTCGTGCTATAATGCATCACAAAATCCGAGCCTCAAAGTGTCGGAAAAAGGCAGTGATGTGAATTCTCCCATGTTCATCTTCCGGCCCGCGGTCTGGACTCTGTTCCATCCGCACATGCAATCTCCTCCAAGCTAGTAAGATTCTTGTCTTTCCTAAAAAATTGCTCGGAAAACAGCCGTAGTTTGCTAGTGCATGTCGAAGCGGATTACTGGCGCACATAACCAAGTGAATCAGTAAATCTATCTCCGAGCAAGGGAGGAAGGCCTGATTCGAGAGAGTAATGGGTCCGCAGAGCGACCAGATAAAGGTTCCACTACGGGATGGAAACCCCAAGGGTATTCTCCAGCCAAAAAAAAAACGGTGCCCGGTGCCATGGGAAGCATGTTTGCTGGAAGTGCAAATACCATTCTAAATCAGCCCCACGTCTGATTATAGCAACAGAAGAATAGGTAACAGAGAACGGGCTCAACTGGCGAACTTAGGCTAAACATAACTTCCAAAGACGGACATCGAACCAGACCGAGCAAGTTCGATAAGCACGAGCCGGACAGTTGGATCGCTACAGTAAGCACAAGCCTACGGGGAGATTTGCAAGGGCAGGACGAGGCTGGCTGGCTAGTTGGACGGAGCTGAGCTGCACGAACGCCATTGCCCGGCTCAACTTGCATGCCAATAGGAATTCAGATGTTCATGCCATCAGTTTTCGTTTGTTGCCAATTAGTCTATGTGCAGGTACGAGTCAAAATCTGTGAAATCGATCGCTGCAGTTCATGGCTACGTTGTATTGCCCCTGTTGCGCTATACAGAATCAAAGCGCTATGATTAGGGCTAAGTCGCAAGCGTGCATGTAGTAGTCAGCCACGCGAGTCCACAGCTGTAAGCATTTGCGCGCTGAAATTCTTTGAACCGCCACCATACTGGCCCTACTGGACTTCATTGGCCCGCTGCGCTGCTGACACCTTACGTTTTGCTCTACAGGAAGAGCATGTGCATAACATCTAATGTTGGTACGTGAGACTTGTTGGAGACCAGCTGATGATGCTCAATCGGCTAGAGACGTGCAATCATCGTAAGGACACATGCATTCTAACTCGATCATTCCGTGGATGCTGGGCTCATCAGATTGTTGCCTGAGAAGCACCATGCATGCTGCGGGACTATAATCAACAACGCTATTTGGAATGTCTCATCTCCCTCCCTTCCAAGCTGCCACAGCCACTCAGGCTAATTCTATCTCTCTTCTTGCCACTCCGCTATACCGATATCGATGCACTTGGCATTATTCTGATCTTTCCTATGCAATATCCGTGACACTGAGCCTCTTTGCTGTACAAGCTGACTCACAATGTACATCATGGATACTTCCCACGTTGAGTACCACAAGCTGGGAAAGTTGTGCCTAATCACCAGCGAAGATGTAACAAGCAGATTAAACAGTGGTTCATACATTAACACGGCAATGATGATGATCCATTATTCAGCACAGTAGATGGCGAGAGTGGCTGTAATATCCTTGAAAAAGTCTGCCATTGTGGAAGAGATCAATATGAGGGCATTGATTAAGCTTTTCATGGACCAGAAACTCCGATGGCAACAGTACAGCGATCTTGAGTCGAGCAAGAGCTCAACGTGAAGGTTTAAGAATGATGATTGTAATCACACGATTTTAGATGACGATTGTAGATGATGGATAGTCAAAGAACCAGTGAGTCTCACGTCTTCTTCCTCATGATCAATGAAGTCGAGACGAGGGGCCATGTGTTGGGCAGGAGTTTGGGAAGGCAGCCTCTCCAGTAGATGTACCACGAATACACCGGAACAACTCAACGTTGCGATGAAGTCGTGTTGATTTAGAGAATCCTATCCTCTACTCTTTGGCCGGAGCATGGCAAAATCATTCGAAGATATCTTCAACCCTTCCACAGCTCCATCTTAAACAGAGGTCACCCCTTCCCTCTTCTTAATCTCTCTCACCTCCCTACCATCGAAAAACCACTCCGCCACATAGACCAACGCGTCGAATGCACTGACCGCGACGGTGAAACTCACCGCTCCGCAAAAGACGATAATGTCACCCGCGCCCGCCCACTTGCTCGCCTCCTGATGATAAGTCCTGTTGAGATACTGCGCCAAGTCTCTGAGCTGCGAGGTGCTTGATACGACCCAGCGGTATATCTTCCCGCCCGTTTCTTGGAAAAAGAGGACAATATGATCGATGCCCCTGAGGGTATGAACTGCGGTGGCGTCGAGGAGGTGGAGAAGGCGCCGAAGGACAGGGTCGTTCTTTCGGTCCGCACCTGGTTGTGAGGCTTCCAAGCTCAAAGGGGTCACATGAATTGGGCGGAGTATTCTTTTTCCTGTGGATTCGGCGACGGACCGATAAGTCTGGATAATGAACGGCCCAAGTGGCAGAGATTCTTGGATGAAGTGTGAGAGGCGCTTGACGGAAGGGTATGTGGCGAGATGCTGAGGTGAAGCCAGAGTCAGCTTAATCTCCAAAATGTCGCTCAGAGGCTGCAATGGCAAGAATTTCTGACCGATCGTGAGGGGATACCCACTCCTAGAAACAAAGAGCCACCCCATTTCGGGCGCGGCCAGGTCTCCTCCATTGCTTCCTCAGAGGAACTCAAGTTTGGCTACACAAGCAGTAATCAGTCACCAGTTTCTACACACCAAAGAATCGATACAGACATCAAGGGGATGGATATCGATCGCGGCTTCGAGCCCAGGCACAACATTGACCCTGAACCCTGGCACATTTGGTACCGTCACAGGTGTCTCTCAACCCGTCAGCATAATCATCAGGTGACCAAGCTTCATTTTGGACGCACCATACTCGTCGGCATCGGTATCACGGCTGGCATTGATGTCGTTCCAGGCGTCATCGCGGGCCCCATGGATGGCCAAAAGGTCCCGGACTCCGGCATCGCCCTTGCTCTTATGTCCCGGCCTGTCCCTTCACTGAGTGTTTCGTCGCTGCTGTTGTTGTTTTGCTGAAAGGATCCCTCGTTGCCTCCACGGCCATCAGACCCGCCGTTGGCCGCCATACTTCTCGAGCAGTGCAGACAACGCTCTCTGGATTTCGAGAATCAGTATGACGGACAAGGCGTGGTATGCAAACCTCGAGACGTCAATGGACATGTCAGTGACTCCAAGGGTATCGACAAGGGTAAAAGAGTCAAAGGGGAGTCAAAGGAGAAAGACGACTGACTGCAGAGAGCAAAATTCGCCTAGCTGGGCACGTTGTTTGACGGCTTTTTTGTAAGGCGTGAACATCTCCAAGTGGATCAGACCGGAGGTAGAGCGCTGTTGAGCATCGGTGGTGGGCGCAAGGTCGATAAGAGAAGGTCAAAGTGGAAAATGCTGAAGGGGGGGGAGGGGGGGGATACAGTCCTACGCCAACCGATACCATCACATGCAGGAGTATCATGTTTAGGGCAAGTAAAGCCTAGACGGACAAGCCCTCAGCCAAAAGATGAAGTTGCAGCTGAGCGCTATGCACTAGTACTGGTGAGGGGTAGGCACGCGGCATGAGATATCGACGCCTAGCATTTCCTCTAGACCATTGGCTCGGATGCCTTTCGTTGAGTACGGCAGCCCATGATAAGCGAGTACCTGTCTGTGGAGGGCGAGTGGTCTGACAATGCATGCATAACGTCGAGCAGAGACGTCTGGTGCCGTGGTTGGCGAGGAATGCTGATCTGGCTAGTGCCCTACACATTCAAGCGGGTATCTCGCGTCGGATATCGTGGCATCGGTTCCCCAATCAAATGGGGTTCTGGCCTCCAAGCCAATTCGCAGCTGGATTGCATTCGATGGATAATATGCTCTATCTACTTCGTTCTCTTGTAGATCTTATTAAGGAAACCCTCAAAAATACCCCTTTTCAGCCCTTCACTCTCATCAATCGCATAGATAGCCTCTTTGATCTGACACACTTTCTCATCTTCATACTTGCGGTAAACGCTTTCCAAATCCATCTCATGATAAACCTCCTTGACTTTGGCTTCTGCTGATTTATTCTTCTTGCCGTAATTGTCTTCGAGAACCTTTCGCTGCTGCGGGCTCGCGCGCTTGAGAGCTTCATTGATGAGCCACGAGCATTTATTATCCTGAATATCAGTGCCGATTTTACCTATGATCTCTGGGACGCCAAAGCCGTCCAAATAGTCGTCCTGAACTTGGAAATATTCTCCTGTGAGTAGGAGGATCTTCTCCGCCTGCTGAAGGTTCTTGGGCGTGGCAAGGTCCAGTTGGTACAGCGAAAGAGTGGCTGGAAGGAAGAAGCTGTAGTACGAGGTCTTGAAGTTGACGATGAAACGGTACTTCTCGAAGCTAAATTGGTCGAAGTTAAGCTTTGCCTCTGGTGCAGTAAGTAAGTCGGCTAGCTGACCAATCTTGAGCCCGGTCAGCTCTTGAACTCGATGACGATGGAAGGTGTCCAAACCTCGGTCTTAAACATGATTTCGTGGAAAAGTTCCAGAATGTTTAAGTAGCTCTTTTCGCCCGCGAAATATTTTCGGAGGAGGATGAATATGGAGGACACGAGCATGAAAGCATCATTCATGGCGTTCATTCCCACGTTAGGCATCAGGTACCAGCATGTGTTTCCACGCCGCGTCTGCGAAGAATCCATGATATCGTCCGCGACGAGAAGGGCAGCTTGAAGGAGCTCCGTGCACCATCCGAGGATCCCTGACCGAAAGTATTCTTCATCCGTCAGGGGTCGCCCCAATAGGTCCGATGTGGTATCTAAAACAGACTTCCCTCGATTCGCTTTACCGCCCATCACGTTGTGCTTTAGCGACTGTAGCAAGTAGCATTAGTCAAGGCTTTTAGTAGATAGAATGAGCCACCAACATTGCGATACCAATCCAAGGTGTCTTTGGGAACACCATACTCCGTGGCATGATCGACAAGGTCGTCCATCAGGATAGGGAATATTTTATCAAAGTCCCTAATGGCAATTTGCTTCTTGCCATTTATGCCGGCGTTCTCTCCCTTGGTTTCTTCGGCCAGGTAGGGCAGACACGAGGCTGTCACTCGCTTCATGATGAGTGACACATTACCGAAAATTGGAAGTCGGTCCACGAAGCTTGTAGAATGTTCCACGGTCTTCAAGAACCCGAAGGTAGCAAGGATAGTAACGGTGTCCTTCATCCCACGAAAGGATGTGTACTTTTCTGCATCCGCGAGTATCTCCATTGGCTTTGGCAACACGGATTCAGGGCTCCTGAGCGAAGGGTAGCGGCGAAGCGTCCATGTCCGGCTCTTGGGATTCTCGTTGGAGACATTTGCGAATTTTGAGACAATATATGACAGATCAGTGCTGAAAGACCCGATATTCCAAGGACTTATCATGGCGGCTAACTTGATCCACGAACCTCAGAGCCACAACTGACACTCAGAGTGTACAGATGCTGAAGTCGGGCAATGGAAGTTGGTATACTGGGAGGACAAAAAAGCGTCGTACCTATTAAAGGATTTTTTTTACATGGTCGAGATCTATGCCGGGGTTCGTAGATGACAAGCAATTACGCGATCGTATTGGCCGTATCGATAATTACATATCTCCTGCCTTTCAACTCTCAACAGACCAAGCGAGGGTAGGGTTTAGTATAGATAGCTGATAATTTCTTCCACAAATGAGGAATTCGACGTGCATCATACTCGAGCGAAGAGAGGAAATCCTAGGTTAGGGAACCTTCACCACAGCTAGGACTTCTGGGACACGGATTGCTGAAAAGAGCATATCCTTGCAATGCAGGTGAACGGCAAGCCGGACCGTATACCTCCTCTACAATTAGCTTCGCAGTAAGAGGCGCACCTTACTGTGGGCTATCTGCATGGCTTCTGATCTGGCCAATTTACAATAGAATGGGTGCTCGGCGATGCTCTGGATGAAGAAGGAACCCCGGGATCGGGTGGTGGATCTCTGCGCATATAGCGCAGGAGATAATTGTCAGCACAGGAAAGTCAGGGATATCTAGAGCCGGGAAAAGTGATCCGAAGGGTAGCTCGAAGAATATCAAACATTGGGGAGTGGGGGCTTCGGAGTCCAGGGTTTATGTGCATTCGAAGTCAGTGGATGTTGGACTAGGTGGCTGGGGACAAAGTTGCGATAGTATTATTGGGATTTGATGTGATCTCGCGTCCTTATGCTTTGATGTAGGCGAGGTCATCTCCAAGTGCAGGACAGAGTCCCGTTTTTGATCTTGTCTTACCGACCGGACAGCATGCAAGTCCGCCACGGTGTTGTTCTGCATCTCTGCAGCGAGCGTACTCTTGCCTGGTTCCATGCAAAATTATCCGAGCGCCGTCGTCGGTTAGACCGATCATCTTGAAGATGACTGGAGATCTTCTATAAGTTGAAGAAGCTGTGGTGAAGTAGCAGTAGGATAGGCTACAACTAGCGAGGCAAAGTTTTTTTGCCAAAGGCGGGAAAGAATAGCGAGATATGTAGATTATCAAGCGTGACGCTAATAGTGAGAGTGGACAATGCGATTGTTATTGGATCGCACTACAGCAGGGAAAGGGAAGACCTGATGTTCCAACATGACACGCAACGGACAGGCCCTCAAATGGGGCTTTTACATTCAGCTGGACGCTTCAAATGAGGCGCCTGCCAGGAATGCAGCAAAGAGCCAGATTGTCCCAAGGGAATGTCCGGTCTTGGGGCGCGCCTCTTGCATCCTAAGTAAGCACCTCGCAGTGGGAGATGATTGGGTCAAAGACTGTTTCGAAAAGCAAATCGGTCTAGGTGCTCTGAGATGTGTCAGCCTCATCGATTGCTGCCGGTAGCGATTACCCACCGGCTTGTGGTATTGCGCCAATCATCGATTATTGTAAGCAGGTTTCTAGCTCTTGCGGCGTCGTGATTTAGATGCAAGCCAGGCATTGTCCAATGGCAATTTCAAGGAGGTTTCCGAAATTATCAGCCCCATCTGCATGCACGCAAAGCCTCGCCAAGTTCTCGAGCAGTTTCGCCTTCTGCCTTTTCAAGACTCTTTCTCGCTCGAGACTGTGGAGCTAGTCTCCATTTGCTTCTATCTTGATCACATCACGTACGTCTAAGGTGCGAAACGAGTTGGAGAACAAAATTGTTCATACTCCGAATGATAGGCGTGTTGTCTGGGCCCGTAAAGCACAGGTGACGGTGTTCAGCTGAGTTGTCCTTCACGTAAGATAAAGAATTGGTTAGGCTTCTCGGGCGAGACCGACGGCCTAAGCGAGGACAATGATCTTGATAGCCCTATACTGGAATAGAACTAGCGTATGAATCTTCCATAACAATGAAGGAATTGGTATTGTCTTTAATAATTATAATAATACTATTAGAATATTAAAGAATTTAAAGATTTCTTATCAATCTTTATAAAATTCGCGAAGTTTTTTAAAGAACTATTACGGTTTTAGTCTAAGTCGTACGTCTTAGTTTTACGACTTAGCTCTACACTAACGTCTCGCTTCTCCGTACTTAGCTGGCGCACACCACACTCATTATTGATTATATTAGTAGTTGATCCTTAACAGAAGCGCTTAAAAAAGTCTTCTCCAAAGTAATATTAATTCACACCGACTTTGATATTCGAAGAGTAGATAATAAAACCGTAATAATCTACGTTTAATTTCTAAACTTCTAGTAGAAAAATAAAAGAAAAAAATCTTAAATCTTAAAGACTATTAATCTAACTCGAAGAAGTAAGTAATATCTACATTTAAAAAATAGTTTTTATATTTAGAAAGAAAAATCGCTTCTTTAAACTAGATTAATAATATAAAGAAAATTATTTCTTAGTAAGAAAAATACTCTAAAATTTCTTAATTATAAATTTTTAATTAAAATAAAGTTTATCTTATTTATTTCTAAGTATCTTTAATAAACTATATAGATTAATAGTAATTTTAAAATTTTAAAAACTAGATGTTATTATAATTCTAATATAAGAAAGTTTTCTATTAACGTTTTTCTAATTAAAAAAACGATAAGAAAACTAGAATACTTTAATAATAGCGTAAAACTATAGTAATTATTTATTCTTCGAACTCTCTATAGAAATATATTATATTTATATACTTATCTATACTTATACTTAGTAAGTCTTCGTTAACGTTATCTTTTAAAAATAATTAATTCTATAAACGTATAATTAATTATAACAAGTCTTAGGCTCTTAGCGCTAGCTTCTTCGTACTTAGATAACTTATATATACTTAGATAAATTAATAATTTATTTACTATACTTACTGTTAATTATATTGATAATAATTCTTAATAAATAATTCCTAGGCCTATACGTGAATTTCCTCTGCTGTTCATGTACTAAGCGAACTGTATCTACCATTACTAGATCCTCTATGAATCTCTCTTCAAAGTCCGCCCGATTCCATACATGCTCTTCGCCCATGCGCAATTGAACGAAGGAATCAATATGTTAGCGAGAGATATTGATGTCACCAGCAACAACGACATCCTATCCTCTGTCCTCATCTCCAAATTTCATCCCGTAGTAGAGAATAAAAGATGCCTTTCCTATAATGTCTATCTCCCACCACTTTTGAAGTAGCAGGATCACGGTAGTCGTTTGTAGTTGTTCTTCACAATTTGGACAAGCTTGCATGAAGTTCAGGAGCAACAAATCTTCTCACGTCAAGATCACTCAGTGGTGCGCCGTACCTCGGATGAAAAATAAAGAGTACTACGTGGTGATTCGCGGCTCTTCCTTACTATTCCAACCATCTCCTCGTCCTGGTAGGTACTCCACAGGCAATGACACCAATACATCTTAGAGTTAACATATTTCTGAACTTTCTGCTTCACTTTTAGATCTTTTATCTTATCTTCCTCGCTCTTCGGTGCTTCCTATTTAGAACACCCCCCCTTGACCCACCAACTTAGTCCCAAATGTGGCCCCCAGAGCTCCAACCAATGATCGTCGGCTATTCCCAATACGGAAGTTACTGACTCTCAGCCAGTTATAAGGCAGCTTCACAGACACATCTAAGCACAGTAGGCAGTTAAATGACTCGATATCCCCGAAAACAAAGCGAGAGTGGCCTATGATGAAAGTGAGAGAGTGATGGCGAGCCATCTCATGGAGCTTGAGGGCTCGACTTCTTTGACTGCAGATTTGATGAGCCAGTCGAGGCAGAGGCCTTGCGTCCCACCTTTCTGGTCAATTTTTCATAACCTAAAGACTGTCAGAAATCTGACAGCTCGAATGATGATGGGGACTCATACGTAGACCGCAATCGTTACATAGCGACTTCGGACCATTAGGCCCACGCCTCCATTGCGGTGACTCAGCTCTGTTGCAACTGTGGCACCTATTGGGCGGTCCCACTTTCTCTCTCCTCTTCTTGCCATCAGCACCAGCGAAGCCACCAGAACCTTCAAACTTGGAAGGTGACGGAGAGTGCCTTCCATTTGACGCCTCCTCTAGCGTAGAGTATCCATGGACTCTCTTCAAGTGGTTGGATAAGTTCAGATGGCTTTGAAAGTTATGCTCCATATGGGCGCGCCTGCATCCCACAAATCTGCACAGGAAAGACTGAGCAGGGTCTTCGAGTTCGTCATAAGGAGCAGCAGTTGGATTCGGGGGGGTTTTCGGAGGAGATACAGTCGCTTTCCCGCGAGCGTTACCCCGAGGTTGGGCTATCGAACCTTTATCCATCTGATCATTCTTTCCGATCATCTGGTCAAATTGTTTTCGTATCCGCTGTCGCTCGGCGGCGCCTTTTGCATTAAGCGATCTTGGGTGGCAATCTGCGCAGAAGTGATCGATAACTTCAAGTCTCTCCTTTGGGGGCACATCACCGTGCTTGTCAAGATAGTAGTAACATTCGGTATGCTGCCAAGTGTCACACAGGTCGCAGTACACGGTGTTCCCATCATCCTCTTGAAATCCGCAGATGCACTTTATGATGTAGTCTTCAGCTTCATCACCACGCAAATGTGTAAAAGGACGCGCAAAAATTGAAGGCTCAATCGCCCGGACGCGGGTTCCCTCACGAGCCTTATATTGTGTCTCGGCAGCCCGTGTGGCAGGGTGCATGTCCTGCAACGCAATTAGCTTTCGGCCGAACGACTGTTCCCTAGCTTCGTACCTTGTACCAATGTTTCTGAACGCTTCCCTCGGTCCTATTAGGGAAGCTCTTCGAGACATCAGTCAGAATTTCCATGTGATGTCGTTCTGGTCTCATCACCTTTGCGATCTCGCCCCAGCTATTCCCGGCGTCCCTCATGAGCTGCAGTCGCTGCTCCTCTGCCGGAGTCCACGGTGTATTGGTCCTACTCTTCCTAGGCGGCGGCATTGATGAAGACACCTCGTTGGCTTCCTCACCCTGCTGTCCATCATCGCTCGGCTCACCAAGGTTTGTTGATCCTCGAGAAACCTGAGTTGGGCTGACAAAGTTTTCTTTTTCATCCGGGTCCTTTTCAGTACCACCGGGCAGATCCACTAGCGCGGCAGCCAGTAGCTCAGCATTTCCTGATACTGAGCAAACCTCATCTGTGATAACGGAGCCCTCATCCGAATTTTCTCCAGTGCTGCAGGGCAAGGCCATCAACGCGATCTCTTCCATATGGCGTGCAATATGCTTTACGAACGCTCGGCGAGGCTTCCCGAGAACAACACAACAAAGGGGGCATTCTTCGGTTTCAACTGGTCTCAGGCGTGCCTGATATGCAGTATCCCTTGCTACATGGAGCTGTGGCCCGGTAAATACACGTTGATGCATCTTCTGAAGGTGTTGCTCCCAGTCTGAGGCACTGGCAAGTTTTTCTGAGCACTCTGGACAATACCAAACCCCGTCATAACGATGTTCAGTGAACTCATGATCGGCCCATGCTGCCCGGTTAGTGAATTGGGCTAGCTCGTCCTTGCAGTCTGGAAACGTGCATATGTAGGGTCGTAAGTCAGCAAACACATGCATCCTAAGGGGAGCATTAGCTTCGACACCTCTGTGATAGAATCAGATTGCCCAAACCTACTTCCAGTCTACACGATTCCTAACGTTTGTCACAATGCATCTACACAAAAAGCATTGGAAGAGTTTTCCAGCACCGACTTCAGAGGGTTCTCTAGGCACTCGCAGCGACGCTCGTTCACCTTCGATGTTGCTTGATTGAAAGGAGCTATGGGATAGAGCGTACTCCGTCTGCGTTGGAACACTTGTGCCGATGCCAGAATCATAAAAATCAGAGTATGGGCGAAAGAGGGAACCCGCTTTCGTGCTTTCTTCCGGAAATACTTCGGGGTTCTCCATCTTGGCCCGAACGTCTTTGTGCCTTTGCCAATTCGCTTCTCCGAGTCGCTCAACCAACTTGTCGTGCGCTTGTTTGAACTTCTCTCTAACCAATTTGACATATATCGTAGCCGGTCCAGACACAGAAAAAGGTACACTTGTAAGGCATGAGCGCCGGTCCTGAGCAGTTTCAGCGCGGACAAGGTTCTGCTGCACGCTTGGTCCAAGCTCCAACAGGCACGTAGTAGCAAAGCCAATATCGTCGATTGTATCGTAGCTGCCGCTGTCCGACAAGCCTTCTCCTCCGGAGTCATACTCCTCGTTGTCTTCATGGCAATGCTGTGGTATCTCGTTGTGGTCTCTAGATACTATAAGCTTTCCTTGCTTGATGGCAGACTGAAGTTCTTTAATCTGCTTCGTTGGCTGGTGATTCGATGGTTTCGATTCTAGTTAGGGATGTGAGTAAAGCCTATTTGCAGCTCAACGACTTACTGCGCAGAAGAAGCTTCCCAATATAGCCAAGGCGCTCCAACACACTATCTCTCAGCTCATCAGACTGCCTCAGTGCTTTGTCAAGCTTTCCGACGCCAAAAGGTTCGCCCCACAGATAGAATCTTCCAAGGCATTCTCTCAAGACGTTTAAGCGTGACTTAGAGCTGCGTTGATCCCGTTGCTGATAACAAAAGTCTTGTAGTGCACGAAGACAAAGCTGATAAAGGCGACCCGCGAATTCTTGGTCAACTCCGTTACTAGCTGGAGCTCCCTCGTTTGTTAAAGGTCCAGAGGCGTGCGCATCGAGCCACTCTAGCATGTAATTATTACGGCCATCGCCCCCATCGCTCTTCGTAAGATCACCCATATCTTGACAGCGTAGACTGCAAGAGACGAGAGGATATCTCAACTCAGCTCATGACCTCTAATGTACGGGAAACTTCCAGCAAGACACGCATTGGCCCCGCACGCAGCCTTGTAGCCGCTGCGCCTTGCAAGTCAGCCTCGCAGCCCTGTCGGAACGTGATACACGTAAGCCAAGGCTGATGAACATATCGAGCCATGCTGTAGAAGCCTGTCATTGTACAAAATGTCTCTTCCACTACTAGTACAACAGTTCTAATCATTCCGTCCTATATTTATCCAAGGATAAGTCCTTTTTGTCGAACTTGGGACACCCTACGTGTAGAACAGTAATGTCGGGAGTCGAGACTGCAGTGGGCTTGGCGCTCGGGGTCCTTCCGCTCCTTCTATCTGCTGCTGAACACTACGACGATTGCTTGCGCCCTTTCATACGCTACAAACATTTTGCGAAAGAAGCAGACCGATTCCTGGATTCGCTTGGTATTCAGAAGGTGATATTTAGAAACCAATGTCGTATCCTACTAGAGGAAATCATCGAGCACGATGTCGCGTCCAGCATGCTGGATGGCCGTTCGGGCCTAAACCACCCTTCGTGGTCCGACATTGAGATGGAAGAGCTGCTTGCCAAGCTGCTTGGAGAGTCCAGAGGCGCATGTATCACTACAATTGAGCTGATTCAGGATCGGCTTCGAGACATCAACAATGAAAGTCAAGGCCTCGCGACTACTATTGCTCAGATTTCTCTAGTAATCTATCCACGGCCAAAACCGTTATGAAGAGGTGCTGACCAATGGATTTCTACAGGATACCTCGGACCCTGTTCGAAGGAAAGCCTGGAGACAGTGCATAGTCAAGAAGCTCCGCTTCAGCTTTTCAAAGCCGCGACTCGACCAAATCCTCCGTGACCTTCGTTCATTGAACGATGACTTCATAACTTTATCCACACAAACGCTGAAAACGGCCTCTCTACAGTCACCGAGACAAGCAGTTGTTCCTAAAAAGCCATACCAAGAGGTGGAAAGATATCAGATCATAGGGCAAGCTTCTCGCCAAGTCTACGAAGCTCTCGGTCGAGCCTGTTCAAAACACACAGAGCATCAAGCTCACTTCTGCGTCGAAGTCGAGCAAGCAAAGATCACAGGCGCTCATAGTGCCCAAATAAAATTCACCATGGCATACACACATATGACCTTGGCCGGCTCAGCTGACCAAGGCGATCTGATATGGTTCGCTGTGGACTCAACGAGCGGAGACGCCACGGAGCCTAGAATTTCCGATACTACACTCCATAGCAGCTTGAGTCAGTCCCTAAAAAGACAAGTCGAATCTGCATCAGCCGTTACACAGAAAAAGACTCAGAAGCGAGTGAGTTTTCAACTAGCGTCATCGGCAGCTGCATGTACGTCGTCAACTTTGCCCACCGCTGCACTAGCCAACGCTATCCTATCGAGTGATGGTATGCGCAAAGACTTCTGTGACGTCATTCGCAAGCGGCTTCGGGAACCACTTCAAGCAAGCGAGGGTGGGTTTTTACTAGACAATACGGACAGGTGCAGGAACATCGTCTACCCATCGCCCAACAAGTGCTGCCGTCAGATGCGGCAGGCCATTTCACTTGGACAGGTCATATCAAGCGTGTCAAAGGGACAAGCAATCGGTGGGCTTGCGCTTTACGACCGCTTACGCCTGGCTAAGATCTTGGCCGTTGCAGTCCTTCAGTACCATTCGACCCCCTGGCTTAGGATCTCATGGCGGAGCGAGGATATCTATTTCTTCCACAATGATTTGGTTTCACCAAAGGCCATGCCAAGTATTATATCCCCTCATTTCAACGTCAAAGTCAGCGGTCCTTGTGGACAGCTCTCTCGCGCTTCGACATTCCCATCCCACAACCTGGCCCGCAATTCACTTCTCTTCAGCCTCGGCGTGGTGTTTCTTGAGATTGCCTACACTTCCACAATCGAAACCCTGCAAAGACCTATTGACCTCGAGAACGGTCGAGAGAATCTATATACCGAATTCTTCGCAGCCAGAAGACTGGCGAAGTCTGCGAAAACTGACATGGGCGCTACTTATCACAAGATCGTTGAGAAGTTGGTAGAATGCGATTTTGGATGCGGAATGGATCTGGACGATCCTCGATTGCAAGCTGCGTTCCATCAGGACGTGATCTGCCCTCTAGAGAGACTCGAGCAAGATCTACGTAAATTCACCTTCGACACTTCGGAAAAGGTTTAGGTTCCGACGCTGTTGATTGTATGGTCAAGAGAGACTCATATTACTATTACATGTGAACGCTGTTGTGATATTCTTTATGAGACAGCCTTTTGGAATCTTACAGCCCGCGAGGCTGGTGTTGCGCGTTTGTGTCTTGGCCCCTCCAGTCACATACATCGGTGTATCTCCCATAGCGGTTACAATTTGAGAATTGTCGACGCTACAATCGTATAAGCCGACACGAGCGCTCTTAGTCGCTAGGGGCGGAGATCCTACAAAAGCCAGCCAGGCTCTACTAATTCTCCTCTCCTATATAAGTCAAGACAATATCGTAGTAACCGTTAACAAAAGTAAGATTATCCAGCATATCAAGATCCTCGCGAGAGCCACCTAAGTCTCGAGATAAGCTTCGCTCCCCGGGAAAAAGTTGAAAAAAACTATGCTAAAGACTTATTATATTATCGTTAGCTACTCGAGGATCTAACGCATCATAGGTTAAGTCATTTCCATAGATATAAACATTATCGATAAAACGTTAGGGTTTAGAATCGTTATCGTCTTTATTACGAACAAGTCCTGCTTGAACTTGACCAATTCGTGTGGATGATCTTTGTAAGCATGTCTGTCGCTCTCGTCCAAGTGTTTAGTTAGTATTTCATGGCTTCCGTCACCCGCGTGATTATTAAAACCAAAACATCTTCGCTTCAGTGGCGTCTTGATCAAAAAACGGAAATTTTTCCATTTGTTAGCTGAAATGGGTATAACAAGATCGAGGATGCCTACTTCCTTAAGAACTATCATTAAACTTGAAGTATTTCTTAGGATACGCCCGAGATTTACAAATCAACATCCCGAGACTTTTACTCTAAAATAGCCTAGAATGTGTCCAATCTCCTTGCCGTCTTTGGCGCCTACCGGCCAACAGGGCGGTTCAGTCATCAACTATGTGCTAATCGACCCAGAGCTCTCCCAAAAGTACAAGATCTGTGTCATCACCCGTGATACCAACTCGGAGAAGGCCAAGCAACTCGAGGAGAAGGTACAGGTCGACCAGGGTGATGTGCTCAAGCGGTCCTTCCTCGAGACAGCTTTGACCGGCGCGCACACCGCCTTCGCCATGACAATGCCTCCCTTCAGCCCGGACGACTTAGAGGCCGAGTACAACAGTGGCAAGACAATTACCGCTATCGCTATGAGAAAAAGTGAGCAATCTGCCGCCAGTCAAGGAGATCTCTGGCGGTAAGTAGACCAAGGTCACACCCTTCGACGCCAAGGCGAAAGTTGAGCAGCACATTCGAGGCCTTCACATCAAGAGTGCATTCTACTCCCCAGAACATCTCATAGAGAATTTCCAGTCCCAGACCTTCTTGGCTCCACAACAAGCTCCCGGTGCCACATGGGTCATGGCTCGCCATAACTCTCCCAAAACCAAGTTACCTTTTGTCGACGCTGCTGGGGATACAGGCAAGTTCGTTGGCGGCATCCTCGTCGAGCCCGACAGGTATGAAAGCAACAGGTTCTGCGCCGCCGCAGCACTATACAGCTGGAAGGAAGTAACGGCCATCATGTCCAAAGAGCGTCCGAGAAGATGAACCGACGAGCGTTAGACGAGTATCACGGTTTTAGGACTTATTCTCAATATACTAGGCCCGGGTAGATCAACGTTACTCCGGAGAAGACTTCTTCTAGCACTTCATGGCCTAGCTACTCAAGGAAGCAGTTTATCCCACTACACGTCCATTCTTGCGTAGTACTTTCACAAAGACCTTCTGTTCCCTAGGTAGCCCGTCTCAAACCCTAACCAAAGGTAAGGCGCAGCGTATTTCTAGAAATAGACATTCTAGAAAGCTAACAATTATATAAGAAAAACAAATAGTAAGTTTTGACGTTGTACATTTTTCATTGTAGTCCCTTACTCCACGAAGCTACTAACGCATGAAGATAGCTAACTCAAAGCCTCAGCCTTTACTATCAATCTCTTTTGAATTTTATGCACCACCCATGACCTAGAGCCTTCGACTATTTGACACGACTTGAGTTGGAAGGCCACAGCCGGTGTCGAGTCCGTTAATAACCTTCCCATCGCAATATAAGTATAGATCATAGCCCATGCATGAGAACGAGGACTCACAACAACAGCGCAGCAAAAAGGACTGTAGCCTGCAGGGCAAAAACCAGATTCGTAGGTAACCTCCCCGTCCGTCATAGCCATGGTACCTTACTCGCGCCAGCATGCGTTAGATCAAAACCATTTCTAGAGACGGCGCCGACTTACAACCGCTGACGGTCGCATCCGCCTCGTCAGCTACGCCGCCGACGATGGTACCGTTGCAGCATTGCAGGACCTCGGGTGCGGTGCAGACGTCCTCGATTGCGCGACCAGAGATATGGCGCGGGGTTGGCACAGTGAGAGCAAGGGGCGCGATGAGCGTAGCAAGGAGGATGGCTAAGGATGCCATGATATGGATGGGTGCGGATTGGAGGATGAAGTGGGAAGTCTTTGCGGTTGGACAATGATGCCACCGATTAGAGGCTGGACAGAAACGATTATGAGATTTGCTAACTGAGGGAAAATTTTACGAGAGGGTAGTGGTCTTCTTGTAGTCTTCTGCTGACCGTTGCGCTCTTCCGAAGCGATCATACTAGTCACCGGCATATCCATCGAAAAAGTTTCATGCGAACACCGCCGTCGTCACGCCACTGTTGTATTCCGAGCTTACCATTAGGATTTTACAGCGCATTGCTGCCCGAGAACGTAGTAAAAATTATCTATTCATTGTGTATACCGAGTATCTCCCTAGAAAGTATTAGCGTGTGCAGGAAGCTTGAGAATCCTTGGCACAGTTTTTTGAGAATTTTGTGTTTTTGCCACTCAAATCGAG
>JANQBS010000174.1:0-86028 GCA_033085395.1 Xanthoparmelia taractica
CCCCACCCCACCCCACCCCCGCCCAAACCCACCCCCCCGCCCGCCACCCCCCCCCCCCCCCCCCCACGATAAGAGACGATAAACGATAGACAGCAGACAGCAGATAAATAGACGAGTTTTGACAGAGAGTCAAAGGATGATAGGATAGGGGCCATGTGATGAGTTTGCTTGGCTTTGCTTGGCTTGGCTTGGCTTGGCTTGGTTGTGGTATGGTATGGTATGAGTGTCATGAGCGCTGTGATCGCCAAGTAAGTAAAGTAAAGTAAGTAAGTAAAGTAAGTAAAGTATCCAGTGTCAGTGTTCAGTGTTCAGTGTTCAGTGTCGGTGTATACGTTTTAAAAGATGGGATGAGAAGTGGGACAGAAAGGATGGGATAGAAGAGGAGAAGGGAAGGGAGGGGAGGATAGGGGAGGGGAGGGGAGGGTAGGATAAGGTAGGGTGGGGAGGGTAGGGAGGGAGGGTAGAGGAGGGGAGGGGAGGATAGGAGAAGGTGGGGTAGGATGGGGGAGGGTAGGATGGGGTAGGATGGGATGAGATGGGGTAGGATGGGATGAAACAGGGTAGATGGGATAGAGAAGGGTAGACCGGGACAGAAAAGAAAAGGGCGGAGGAGGGCGAAATAGAGAAGGGTACTAAGATAGATGGACGTAGGTGGAGAGAAAAGAAGGAGAAAAGAAGTAGAAGCGGGAGTAGTAGCAGGAGCAGAAGCAGAAAGGAAGGCAAAGAAGAAAGGCAAAGGGGAAAGGGGAAAGGGGAAAGGGGAAAGGATAGGGGTATATCTACCGGCACCTCAATGACAGACAGACGAAGAGTCAGAGGGACGGATGGATGCATGGATGCATGGCGAAGGGGGAAGGGGGTATTGAGACGAGGCGTTGGAGGAGAAATCACATGAAGGTGGAAGGAATCATGTTATTTGTTTGGAGGTTCTAGACGTATAGTAGGGCACTGAAGACGAAAGAGCAAATCTCGACTGCAGCAAGCGAGCGAGCAAGCAAGCAATCAATCAATCAATTGATGCATTGACGCGCATGCTGAAAAGGGTTTTGGCGAGTCGACAAGAGCGGGCAGGCCAGGTGCACAGCATTTCACCATAGAATTTTAGTCATGGGATGCGGCATCCAGTGTGCATGAAGAATGATTCTGGAGTCAAGGACCCCGAGTAGTGTTTATTTCACTGCTGCCCTCCAGAAACGCCGAACCGGATTAGCCGTCTCCCACCGTTGCATGCCCGCTCAATGCTCAAATGCAAGACCTTCTTCAAATGCAAACCAATAATCTGTAGTAGATGGCATCTCAGGAGTGTTTGTTGCGGATTCTCCAAAGCGTCAAAGCCCATTCCTCCGAAATCAATTCATCGTCCTCTGCGCGGCGTCTCTTGCGGCCACGACCCTCTTGAGAACCTTCGTCCCGGCCCCTCTTCCGATTTGGCTTCGTTTCGGGGGAGCTTGGAAGTGGAGTTGGGTACGCTGTATTCCCGAGGTGTCGCTTTGGTGAGACATGCTTCATTACCAAGGTCCCATCACGCAGTCCTTCGTGTGAGTCCGGGATGATAAGTTGCTCTCGGAGCAAAGGTTGCGCATCAATTTCAGACACGTTGGCGAGGTATTTTGGGGGCGAGTTGGTTGATTGGACATGCTTTAAGCTGGTATGTATCAGCTTTCCTAGGTCCGTAGGACTACGCTCGCATTTCTCCAGGGTATCCATTGTATGATCGGATGGAATGGGGCAAGCATTTTGGGTCGGGCCTTTTCCAAACTTGCATTTGGGTGTGGTACCATTGCAATCACAGGGAAACGGTCCGGGAGAGGTTGTGATTCGTGAATGTTCCGCAAACCCTTCGACCGGTGACGGTGGGAATCTGTCACTGGGTCCCGGGGCCTTTCCACTAGGTGGTGATGGCGTCGAGATCTCGAGTTCACCAAGCCGAGTTAAGAACCTTCGGGGTGACACGGTGGCCTCTAGCCGTTGTAATCTCGCATCCAAGTCACGCAGCATATGCTCCAATTCAATCTTCTGCCTCTCCTCGAAATTCTGACGATCGTCCAGGAGAAAGATGCCACCTTCATCTGTGTAATAGAAGGGGGAAGCAGGAGGAGTCCAGCTCCTGCACGAATTCTTCGGGCCTCCACATAAGTCCGGGCACTCCTCGCCGGTAAAGGAGCACGGGGAGCTAGAGCCATCATCCGAGCACTCGCTGTCGACTTCGGATGAGGCTGGTGAGGCGAATCTCAAAGGTGTCATGGTGAGTGCTTGGGGTGTTACAGGAATTGCCTCGCGGTTGGTTGGCATCGGGGCGAACAGTTTGAACATAAGGTTGTCTGTTTCCAGTGGGGGAATAGTCTCAAGAATGTCAAATGTCTTTCCAGGAGTTGTAAAGGTATCAGTTGGGTGGGAGTAAGTGTATAGATGGCTAGTGAGTCGATTATCGTACATTCCGTGATCGGCCAGTAGCGACAGGTGCTATAGCCTATCATCCGACCGGGCTAACGTATGAGGCTGGCGTGAGCGTGACCCCCAAGGCTGTAGGGTGCTGTCGCTCCGATAGGGAAAGGAGAGGAGTCGGTGGAAAAGGAGAAGGTAGTTGAAGGAATGAGGTGAAGTGTGTGCATGAAAGATGATGATGGAAGGTAGAAAGGTGGAAAAAGGCAAACAGGTGATGGGAAGCGCCAGAAAACAAAGGTCAAGGCGTGTGGCATGGTTTGATGTGAAGTGATTTGGTCTGGTTTGGTTTTGGTCCGGCTTTGACCCTCGTCGGTTAGGTCTACTCCTTAATGAGCTGACCGAAACGAGGCTGTGTTGAGGTGTTGAGGTTGTACAACAGAACAAAAAAAAAAAAAAAAAAGCGTAAATATCGCTGGCCAGCAAATGTTTCAAAAGAAAATGGAAACAAAAGACAGTATTTTTTTTATTTTTATTTTTATTTTTTTTCTTTCAGATTATCGCATATCACAGGTTGGGCTATTACTGTACCGCATAGTAGATGTTTGAAGCGATTAGCAGCAAATATGGGATGTAAGCCTATTTAATATATTATTATAATGATTATGATTATGATTACTGAAGAAGGGCTGGGTTTTCTCGGGTGGTGGGTAAAAGGTGTAAGGTAGGGTAAGATATAGGTACCCAATAATAATAATGATGATGGAATATTTAATATTTCATGCAATCTCTCAACCTGCAGAAATGCAGGAGCCATCACCATCACTCCCGGCAAAAGCACATGGTGACTATGTATGAAAGCGCAATCGTTCCGAGCAGCAGCATACATCATGCATACTTTAATGCGCACTTCACCTGATTGATGTTGTTGCTTGTTGTCTTGATTGACTGATTGGATTGATTGACCACGTGGAGTTCATATGAAATACTGTTAACAATTCTTTTTGGTTGGATTTCTCGGGCGTCTCAGGTGCAGTCTAGAAGGGTTCAACCCCCCCCAGCCAAAAACAACCCGGGCCACCTAACCCTGAATAACCTGGCTAGATCAGGGCTGGTCTAGGGCCAGGTGGTCCAGCGAACCCCTCTATTGGCACCATATATCTTTGACTTGTCTCACAACTTGCACGCTGCAGGATGAATACATGCTTCATTGTGGAAACAAAAGGTGAAAGCAAAATGGATTGCCATGTCCTTCTCACCCTGGACCTGTTCATGTATCAGGGTCATCCATCAAACCCTGAACACCCAGCTCCAACCCGCTAGCAGTTGCCCTTTCACCCATAGCACCAGCCAATAATACAAGCAAAGCCGGTAAATCATACAATAATTCCGCTTATCAACCGCCCGATACCCTCATCCCCCGCTGATCCGTCCTCTTCCGTAACATCCGTATTGCTCATCTTGCATTGATCTCTTAAGCCACCATCAAGCTCCGATCTTTTACGGTCTCCACTTCCTCGTCTTGATGGCCCTGGCCCCTCTGCCCCCGTCACTTGCCAGTGCCCTTGGTCCAGCTTTGCCACATACCGCCCAAGAAGCCGGGTGCCTTGTTTTGTTCCGCGAAACTGGCCCTACGTGCTGCAGCTGATGCGTCCTCCGAGTTACGCTTTTGGCTGTTGAGGCCTGCGAACTTAGTCGCCGAGGACTGTGGTGGGTATACATGTCAGCATCGTTACCCAAGGTAGCAATAGAGCGATCATTCAAGTGATGAAAAGTGGAGTAGCATTGAATGCGTTGCTAACGTCGAGATTGAAAAAGGACTTGCTGTGGCTAAGGTAAGAAGCGAGAGAGAGAGTGATGGGGAAGGTGGGATAAGAGAGTGGAGCCAAGAAGATTCAAGAGAAGTCTCACGCGTCTACGTTCAGTAGTACTACCACCGCTGCTACCGGCATTGCCAGCATCACTGCTGTTACGCTTGGTGAATGCACCAACACTGCTGCCAATGTTGTTGCTGAAGACGCCTTTGTTGCCGGAGTTGGACATGACTGCTTCAATCTGTGTTTTGGTATTTGAGAGGAAGATAGGATGGAAGTGAATGTAGAGGAATCAAGGCTTGGAATGTCGGGAATGTATTGAGCTTGTAGATGTAGGGCTCTTAATGCGTGTTAGGTAGAAATGATGATGGGGCGAATTAAGGCCAAACACTTTCAAACTGTCTGCCCCATGAACACTTTAGTCGTGTGCAACGGGTAGTTAACTATTGACGTCATTGATAAAGCCTTTAGATCTCATTTTCCTACTTTACCCCCCCCACCATCGGGAGACAACCGGCCTAAAACTTAACCCCGCAATCGAATAATACCTTCTTAATAATAATAATAATACCTTACCTTACCTTACTTCTAGGCATCACGAGATTAAAGTAAGTCACGAAACAAAAAAGAAAATAGGCTCGCTTCCCGGTAATAAGGTACTTGTAACTTGTAAGCTAAGGGAGGTTGAAGTCTATAATTGATAGGCTAAGGTACAAAGTAAAAAGAAAAAGAAAAAGAAAAACCATAAGGTCGTCACCAAAAAAAAAAAAAAAAGGCGCGCAAAACCCAATCTCCACATCTCCATCCCCATCATCCCATTTATCCCCGTCCCCCTCCCCCCCAACCCCTCCTTCCCCTACCATCAGCCACCTTACTTTATTATTACTTCACAATCTTGCATACAAGATCTTGCCCGTCCACCGAGTCTCCTTCCTTCACCCTCAATTCTGCAATCTTTCCCGAGTGTGGTGCACTGATGACCATTTCCTGCACACTTTCCGTTAGCAAACACATTCCACCCATAGCAAAACACATCGACAAAAGAGCAGCAATGAACAGGCAGGCAAAACAAACCATCTTCATCGCACTCAACACCGCAACCGGATCTCCCTTCTTCACCTCCCCTCCATCGTGCACCCTGACTTCAACCACCACTCCAGACATGGGTGCCCCAACTTGACTGCTGTCGTTGCTGTCCGCCTTCGGCCTGCTCACATTCTCTACCCCTGCCTTCTTGTCATCCACCGTCACCTGTCTGACCTCCCCGTTCATTTCATAAAACACCTCACGCTGACCAGTCTGCTCCGACAGCGGCCCAATCGCCAGCAGCTTCAGGATGAGCACCTTACCCCTCTCCAGCTCCACGTGGAACTCCTCACCCACCTCGGGCTTGCTCAGGAAGAACCGAGTAGGCAGTACGCTCAAATCACCGTACTTGTTGACAAACTTCCTGTAGTCTTCAAACACCTTCGGATACATGGCGTAGCTTGCCACGTCGCATTCAGAAGCACTGCCGAATTTGGAATTGATGTCTTTCTTGATCTTGGCAAGGTCCATCGGCTCAAGCGTCAGTCCAGGCCGCTTGTCAAGCTTCCGTCGGCCGCGAAGAGCGTCGGACCGCAGGGGTTCTGGGAAGCCACCGTATGGCTGGCCCATTAGTCCCTCGAAGAACTCCAGTACCGACCCAGGAAAGTCGAGCTCTTTGGCCTTCCTCTTGACCCCCTCTTCGTCGAGCTTGTTGGACACCATGAATTGAGCCAAATCGCCAACGACCTTTGAAGTCGGCGTCACCTTGACAATGTCGCCGAGAAGGTCGTTGGCTTGCTCATAGGCCTTCTTAGTCTCTGCCCATTGCGCGCCGAGGCCCAACTGGGAGGCTTGGAAAATCAAATTGGTCAACTGGCCACCTGGTATCTCATGCTCGTAGACTTCCGGATCGGGTCCAGTCAGACCGGCTTCGAAGGGAGAATAGAGCAAACGAAGCTGGGCCCAGTAGGTATCGATCGCTCGGACGTGATGGCCGTTTAGGCCTGGTTCAAATCCAGTCCCCTCAAGAGATGCCAGTAGAGCGCCAACACTGGGCTGAGAAGTCATACCTGACATGCTGTCAGTAGCCGTGTCAACGGCATCTGCACCAGCGTATGCACAAGCAACGTAGGTAGCTACTCCTGTACCTGCCGAGTCATGTGTGTGGACATGGATCGGGATATCTGGATACTTCTTCCTGATTGATCCAATCAGCATTGTCGCGGCTTTTGGCTTCAATACACCGGCCATGTCCTTGATACCAATGATGTGGGTGCCAATCTTCACTATCTTTTCGATCAAGTCCATGTAGTACTCCAAGTTATACTTCTTCTGGGGATTGAGCATGTCACCACTGTAGCAGACAGTGGCCTCCACCACGCCTCCAGCTTTTTGTACAGCCCTGATGCCTACCTCCAATTGATCAATGTCGTTGAGAGCATCAAAGATGCGGAAAACGTCCACACCGTATCTCTTCGCCTGCTCGCAGAAATGATAGATTGCGTTGTCTGGTAGCGATGAATAAGCAACACCATTAGCGCCTCGGAGCAGCATCTGGAAGGGGATATTTGGGATAGCTCTTCTCATCTTCCGCAGCCGATCCCAGGGGTCTTCATAGAGGAAACGCATGGCCACGTCAAAAGTAGCTCCACCCCAGCATTCAAGACTGTAGGCGTTGCTGTAAGCATGACTTGTCTCTTTTGCTATGTTCAAGAGATCCACTGTGCGAACCCTAGTAGCAAGCAGCGACTGGTGGGCATCACGCCATGTCGTATCCATGATAAGACATCCTTTGTTTTCCCGCACTGCTTTCGCATATGCAGCAGGACCTTCGTTATCGATGATGTATTTCCAACCTTTGGTGCAAGGTACAGACGTATCGATAAGTTTTCCATCATCGTCGTGGAGCTCAGGCATGATGATATCGCCCTTTAACTTGGGCTCGCCAATTTGACCTTTGATGCTACTCCCGTTGACAGCAACATCTCCAAGGTAGCTCAGCAGCTTCTGTGCTCTGTTTTGGCTTCCGACGAGTCTAAACAGCTCTGGTGTGTCGTCAATGAAGGTAGTCCAGCAAGTACCATCGATGAAGGTTGGGTGGGTAAGTAGCGATCCGAGGAAAGGGATATTGGTTTTCACTCCACGGATCCGGAATTCAACTAGAGCACGAAGCATCTTTCTCCGTACAATTTCATAGGTCGAGGCAAGGCATGTGCACTTTACCAGCATAGAATCATAATGAGGGGTGATGATTGCACCAGCAAACCCATTGCCACCATCCAGACGTACACCATTGCCGCCAGCGGATCGATAGACCTCGATCTTACCAGTATCCGGAGAGAAACCATTAGCAGGATCCTCAGTGGTGATTCGGCACTGGATCGCAAAACCACGAGTTGAGATTCGGTCCTGCGTCAAGCCCAACTGTTCCAATGATGCACCCGCGGCTATCTGGATCTGTGCTGCAACAATATCGATGCCAGTGATCTCCTCTGTAATGGTGTGCTCGACTTGAATACGTGGGTTGATTTCGATGAAGTAATATCTTTGCTGCTGGTCTACGAGGAACTCTGCAGTGCCTGCATTTCGGTAGTTCACTGACTTGGCCAACCTGACAGCATCCGACAAGATTTTATCTCGGACCTCAACGGGCAGGTCCTTTGCCGGAGCCAGTTCTACCACTTTCTGGTGGCGTCTCTGGACACTGCAGTCTCTCTCGAACAAGTGCACCACGTTCCCTGTGTTGTCTCCGAGGAGCTGGACCTCGATATGCTTCGGTCGGTCCAAGAATCTCTCCACAAACACCGTCCCATTACCAAAAGCAGATTTCGCCTCGGACGTAGCTCGCTCAAAGGAGTCTTTCAGGGATGCCTGCTCTCGTACGACTCTCATACCTCGCCCGCCACCCCCGAATGCGGCCTTGATGATGATGGGAAACCCGTGTTCATCGGTGAAAGATTTGACATCTTCGAACTTTTCGACGGGACCCTCCGTTCCGGGAACAACGGGTACATTGCATTTAATGGCCAGTTTGCGGGCAGAGACCTTGTCTCCCAAGGAGTCAATGGTTTCGGCGGTGGGGCCAACAAAGATCAAACCAGCCGCCTCGACCGCTCTCGCAAAGCCCGCATTCTCAGAGAGGAATCCGTAGCCGGGGTGGATCATGTTGACCCCGTGCTGCTTTGCAATCTTGATGATCTCGTCGCCCGCCAAGTACGCGGCGACTGGAGTGTATTGCCCTCTTTTCCCAATCACGTATGCTTCGTCGGCCTTTTGTCTGTGCATGCTGAGACGGTCCTCATAACTGAAGACCGCTACCGTCTGCAGCGAGAGCTCGTGGGCCGTTCGGAAAATTCTTATAGGGATCTCACCCCGGTTGGCAACTACATTCACCCTAGGTCAGCAAAACATGAAGCTGTTCAATGGTGCCATTCACGCAGGGTGTTGAGGGTTTTCTGAAACGCACCCAGAATTTTCTTCAATTCCATGATTGTTGAATTGGCTCGCATCCTCTGGTGCACTGTATGTTCCTTGCCAGAGTGGCCGGCATCGAAGAATTCGGCATACTTGTCGTCGTTGTGCGCCATGTTGTAGAAGACTTGTTTTGGAGCTCCCGCTGTAGAGCGTAGGAGCGAGAAGGCTGTAGATAGGCCAATTGATGACGCGGGAGAAGGAAAAAATCAGTTAAAGCTGTAGGAAATCTAGGGGGTATCAATGTAGTTATGGTGAGGTGTTCTTAAGCGGTGAGGGAAGAAAGGGAAGAATGGTTGATGGTTGGGAGGTTGGAGGATGGTGGGGGTTTAGCAACGCCAATGCTTCCAAGAAGGTCTTGGCCGACGACCGACGAAATCCACGGTCCACGGAGCAATGGAGTTACTTTGCTACTTGCTCTTCCATGCGCATCCGCTTTTACAAATTGCGATAACTAAGTCTTGTTACATGCTTACTCCTCAATACATTACTTGGCACTGTCCGAACGTGGAGAGCAGAATGAAAGAGGCAATGCAAAGGGGACGCGCACTCATACCTTGGTCGAGGAATGGCACATCGATACGAACAATAGCATACGATTTCGACGACTTTTGCTCTGCTCAATTAAATGCCATTCTATCAAATACACTTTGGAAGCTGATTAACACCTCTTCAAGGCTTGCATGAAACTTGTCCGAGCTAAACCTTGTCGGTCGGCTCAAGCATGTTGCCACCAACTGCTTTGTATGTTCATGTCGAAGAGCACCCCAAACTGAAACGCGGTTCAATGACTGAGTAAGTGGTACAAGGTGTGAGACAACGGTTCTGTAGCTGGTAAATGGATCCATAGCGTCGTTAAAGGACTTAGAAGGCTCGATAGCCGGTGGGTTGAGGAGTTATGCCATTTGTCTGAGAGTAAGGTGCTGGCATAGAACTGCTTCCTCCTTGCGTCAGCATTAGTCTCGATCCCCCCAGGATGGGCGTGCTGTCTTCCTCCTTCTGCTCTTTTGCTTCGCGAGCCTTGCGTTCGTCGTTGTCTCTCTTGAGTCCCTCAATTGTTGATGCCTGTTGGCTCATGTAATTGATCATGAAAGGCATGCTGAAGTCTGTAAGACCATGACGCCAGGACAGCTCCATCACGACGTTGAGGCGGATAAGATCGTAACAAGCATAGAGCATGCCAACGTAGCATTCTCGACTGCCAATATCAACAAACTACATTGCCTCAGTAAGTACTATAAAAGCAGTCTTTGAGGTCGGGAGATACTTACGTAACGAAGCAAGTCTTCCACCACATCGCTCTTGCTGGAGAGCGCCGCCGTCTCAATCGCGTCCTTGTACAGTTTGTCCTGCTTCGACAAGCCTATCGACTTCTCCCATCTCTTATTCTTGCGGTAGATGTTGGCAGCGATTTGCCGGAAGAAGACAAGCTCATGCTTCTCAAGCCGTGATGCAAGATCCGCCCAGTCGTAATTGTCGTAGTTCTCGACTGAATCACGCAACGTCTTGTAATCTTCCTCTTCAATTAGCAGATCGTTGATAGCATCATTGACAGTTCTCTTGTTCTGGCTTTGAACATTAAGCAAGAATGGCTTGATGAGGGGGTGGTCATCAGTCTTCTTGAACATCTTCACCACCCGGTTGACTTCAATACGAGGGGTCAGGGCTTGGAGTAGGTCCGTTAGTAACGTTGGTTGTTGTTCACGGTAAAAGTTAAGAGCGCGATAGTAGATTTCGAGATTGGCGACTTTGGTGATGATGTCTTTGAAGGAATGATGTTCCCAGGCATCAGAAGAGCGCTCTATCATCGCCAAGGCAGCATTATCCCATTCGTCATCGTGACAATAAAGGAAGATCAATTCAGGCCACAGGTGTGCTTCCTCACAAGCACGAATCATCCCAGGCATGTTGATACGGGCCCAAAACAACTTGAGATGCTCCATCACCCGGTCAGGATGATATTTGGATAGTACAACGCCAAGGCTTGTGAACATGGCCTTATGGGCACGCTCGAGACCCAGCCCGGCCTCGAGCAGAGAGATCAGCTCATCGAAGTAGCCATTGCGCTCGTACTGTTTAACTAGATTTGGAAGCTCTTCGGCATGAACAATCAGGTTGAGACCACAGATCTGAGCCAGTCGGAACTCCTTCTTTGCAACGCAAGCCTCGTTGACCTGCTTCCACACTTTGACGCTGTTTGCCTTCCGCGCACATTCGACGGCTGCTTGGTAGTCTTCCAGATGCACAAGCGTTGTTGCAAGTTTCGCCCAATTCGAGATGCTAGTGAAGAAAATTTTTGCAGCCTGGTGGTAGCCTTCTTCGTAAGCCTTGTCACCTGAAGCTTCGATATCCGCAACGTTGGAAGAGTGTAAGAAGTCCTCGAGCTCGCTTAGCTGATCGAGTCGAGCGTAGCTGAAAGCAAGGGCGGTGTCAATGGCTGGCTCTCGCTGAGTCTTCCGTGCCATACGCAGATACTTGACCAATTCTTCGTCTTTGCCAGCGTGAGTGGCGATGTCGATCACTTCGTTATGATTACTTGGGTCCTCTGCACGGATATAGGATTCAATCGCATCACCAATGCGGAGCCCATCCAGTTGAGCTTTGGCAACCTTACTCCAAACTTCTGGTAGTTCGACACGCTCGGCATACTCTTGGGCACGGTCAATGCTGACGATATGTTCAACGAGCACAGCTGTGGCCGCAGCATGGTTCTCTTGCTTCTTGTAAATTTCGAAGGCCTCCTCTACCAAGCCTACCGATATACACATGTCGGCTATTTCTTCAGCATTGTAGGCAGAGAGCTGATGTATGTACTCCATTAGGCGGCCCTTGTCAGCTTTAGCAGCTGTGAGCATAAGCAGATTTTGAAGACTGCCGTTGTCGCTGAACGGAGATGGCTCAAGAATAATCTTCTCGAGGAGCTCAATAAGCTCGGCAGGTAGATCGGCATCTAAAAATGCTTTGACGGCGACGGAGACTTTCTCGGGTTCAGTAGACTCGGGGACAGCGGTCGAAATGACCTGATCGACCAGCGAACGGCGATGGATGTTGTTGCCGTTTAGAACGAAAGCCCAGATCTCGGGATCAGCTCGCTCTAGGAGATACCGAGCTTGTGCCTTGTACATCGAGTTCTCGTTGGTAATGTTGATAAGCTCAAGATCATTCTGACCTTTTCGGTATGCAATGTATGCGAGGTTTGGGTCCCGCTTCTCACAGTACTTACCAACAGTCAATGGGTCATACATGTCGTTCTCTTTGAGGAACTTTTCCGGGTTATTGTTGCTGTCGATGTAGATCTTGGCAAGTGCATTATAGACAGCTTGCTGCTGATTACCGCTGGCAAGAGTAGCTTCGAGGAATGGTAGCAGCAGCTTGAGGCGGTTCCGTGATTCGACTTCGGAAACCAGATCGTTGATAGGAATTGAGGCGGGATCGACGGATTGGAGAAGGTTTTTAATGATTGATTCATCGCAATCAACATCAAGGAGTCCACCAATGACAAACGGTGTTCTTGCTGGATTGACGCGCTGAACGTAAACCTCGATCGACTTGAATTGCTGGTTCTGGTAGAGGTAAAGAACCAGGTCGTGTATGAAGTTGAACCGGTCGCAGACGATAATCAGTGGCAGTTGCTCCGTCAATCTAGCTTCTTTTAGGAAATTCTTGACCTTTTCCGGGTTATAGAAATTGTTATCTCGGCAAATCCGCTCGACTTCTGCGGTCTGCTTCATCGCAGTAGCAGCTTCAATGTACTTAAAAACGACCTCTGGATCTTCGCTCAAGTTCACAATGCTGCCGAGATAGTAATACAGACCCTCAGCCGTTCGATACTTCTCGAACAGGTCAATCAAACGGTGTGGGCCCAATGACTCAGAGTATTTGGTGGCAATTTGATAGACAGCATGGAGGTTTTGGCGAATGTTGACCTTGAGCATTTCGTTCAGGCAGTCCAGTGATTGGTCAACAGACAACCGTCCAAAGTAGTCAACCAGCCACCCTTCTGGATTGTTGAGCTTGTCAGTACGAACGATGTTTCGCTTAATCACAGCTGGATCTTCCGTATTCTCTAGGACTCGCTGGTAGAGCTGAGCATTTTCACAAAGCTGGGCGATTCGAGCCTTGTCGTAGTACGAGAACATCTGGTTGCCAAGAATGGCGTCGGCAACTTGGGGCGCATTGATAAGATTCATTTCCAACAGACGTGTTTGCAGATGTCCTTGCTCAGGTTGGTTGTCTTTGAGCGCATCTAAAAGGAATGCTGTAGCTGGCTGGACTAAGTTTTGGGACTGGAAGACATCAACAACTCGCTCGATATCTACCAGTGGTCCACTCTCGTCATTCGCAAGTGCAATGGCAAATTCAGCTCCTTTGTCGGGATTGGTCTGTACGATATTTCGAATCAGCATTGCAAAATCTGGCTGGTATCCGGTCTTCTTGACGAAAGGGAGGATCTGGTCAATTTGTCCTGTCATTGCCAGTGCTGCAATGACTTTGTGAGGAACGTTGGCCCGCGAGTAGATCTGCAATGCAAGCGCAGGGTCATATGGCTGGGCGGCATCCCCCAACTCTTCTGAGCATTCCAGTTTGTTTTCATTCAGCCACTTCTCTATCAAGTGCTTTCGATTCTGTTGTAGCACAAGCCGGCCGAGCTCAAGGCTCTCGGCTCTGTTAAGCGGTCCTTTGTCTAGGAGAGTGCCAAAATATTGTAGGTGAGGAGTCAATCCACCACCTTGCGGAGGTAAGCCTTGAAACCTCGCGGTTGTTTGGGGCGTTCTCAAGAAACCCCGGGGAGAATTAGCAGCAATCTTAGCCGCATCGGTATATTGACCGGAAGCCATCAAGTTCTCGAATTGTTGGGCGTAGAGGTTGTCAGCTCCTGGTAGCCCAGCTCGTGAAGCGAGCTTTAGGGCGAGGGCGCCGTTTGCAGGATTTTGCAGTAGATAGGGGATGATGGTATTCTCATCTACGCTGACAGAGAGGACTTGGCCTTTGCGGTTGACCCCAACAATACCAGCAGAGTCGGAATCTGGAGCCGTCGTGAAGATCGTTTCGCTTGAGATACGATTCATGAAGATGCAAGCGGCGGTCTCCAAATCGTACAAATGTATGAAGCCATATTTCGTCACCATGTAAATGATGTTGTATTTCTGAGACACCTGCATGGCCACGGGGAAATCGTTGGTCGCTTCTGGGGGGAAGTACACGTCGACAGCCTTCTTCGCAAAAGGGGGGTTTGACGCCTGATGGTCAATCTCCACCACGTGTAACTTTGCTGACGCCGCGGTTCGGACTGCGAATGTGAAGACTCTTGTGTCTGCTGGGGCGCCTTCTAATCGAATTGTCCCGAATGCTGCGGCATGGGCTTCAATGGCCTGGCTGATACCACGCTCTCTTGAGTATAATTGCATTTGACCAGCAACACGACCCTGTACTTGGGTGATTCCTACAACAGCCATCCATTTTTCATCCTCATTAACACGGTAGTTGATTATTTGACAGCCCTGTTAAATAAGTCTCAGCGAAGCCCAGTAAGGAGCACAATAGCACTCACAGAAAGATTTGAGTTCCTGTCGAACATTTTTTGTGGGGTAGAAGGCGGTTGCTCGAAGACATTCCAATGATACACCGAGTTTTCTGTTACTAGCCCCAAGCTATCTGGGCTGTACCATTTCCAGTAAATCACGTCTTCCAACATTGTATTGGAATTGACCTTGATTTTCTGTCCGAGATCGAAGATCTGTAGCGTTCGTTGCTGGGCTTTGAGGGCAATGACCTGCTTGTACCAATGCATGATGGCGCTGTCGGCCTTGATTGGCCGCTTGATGATTTCATTGTTGTTCTTGAGGTTCACTATGATGACTTCGGGGTTGGCGCCCTCTGGAATGGCCTGACGGACGCAGATATAGTGGTCGGACTCTAGTGTCTGCTCACAGTTAGAGTTCGGGGCTGGAAGCTTTCAAGACAGCGAGACTCACGCAAGAATTGAAGCCTATGGATTTTTGCTTTTCCCGAGTTAGTATGACCTTGCAGAGGGTGGAATATAAGCTGTAGCTTTGATGGACGTACATCAATTTCTGTATGCGTCAACTGCATGAAACCACTTATTAGCTTGTGCCCCTAGTCTGTCTAAGGATTTTAGCCGGTTATGCGTCTCACCTGAAGCAGCTCAGTGAAGCGTATTGGCAGGGCGCTGGCCGCCATGATTGAAGTGTTGTCTAGTGCTCATCCACCAACTCCACGCTTGCCGGAAACTGAGGAGGGGAGACAGGAAGTCGTCAATGATTAGACTCAAATGAATGACTAGATGTTGAAAGGTGCCCTCAGGATAAGTGTAACGAGAAGGAAGGGAAGAAATTAGATGTCGTGATGTTGTTGACTTCGACATCGCAAAGCTCCTGAATCTTTAGCGGCCTTATGCCAAGGGATCTAAGGCTGAGACACTCTTGTCAAATTCGGCACCATAAGATTTCTTACTTAAATCTATATGTCCTCCAAAGTCTGTGAATAACGTCAGGGCTATTGTCCTAACGTGACTATAGGCTAGTGTTACGTCCGTGGATTTGTACGGTATATATACTTGAGGAGCGCTATTTATCCATTTGTGAGGTGAATCTCGAACGTGATATAACACTCTGTCCTGACCTATCTGCATTCTATTTTCATGGACCGCAGTCTTAAGAGTTATCATCTACCACTTAATGAGATCTCATCAGCCTAGTCACTCTCTCACATGTCGCGATGCACATCTTGCAATCTGGATAATCATACACAGTGATCCATAAATGATCATGCACCACATACAAAGCCCACAGTGGTCTGCGTTCCAGGACCCCTCCGCACGCCTACACAATTCCAATCCAGCATTTCCGCCCTAGTAGAAGTCTCAATTCCCAGGCTCGCAGTCCCCCTACCAAGCATAGGAGCTGGGGATGCTGTTGCAGCCCCATACGATGACCGCAAAATGCTTCTGACTATTCTGGAAAGACTTGTAGACGAAAGGAAGGAGGTCTTACTGATATCGCACTCGCATAGGGAAGTACGGGCTGACCAAGCAGTCCGAGGTCTCGAGAAGTCCCAGCAACTAAAACATGGCCGACCCGGATCATACGAGTCATCTTCATGGCTGCTTTTGTCCTCGAAGGTGAATCAACATGGCCGTTCACCGAAGTTCAACTACCACCTTCATGGGCGAGACGAGGGGTAAGCATGGCCCGCTTCAACGCCTCATTCTTTGCACACCGCTACCGTTCCTGCATTTGTCCAGGCCAACATCTGGCAAACCTGATATCCCCACCCAACCTTTCGAAGATTGTCCGCAAGAGCCTCAAGAAACTTGGGCAGAAATGTTGCAACCAGCGTTTCAGAATGCATGCACAAGTCCCGTGCTGCGCGCTTGCTAGAACGTGAATGAGGGAAGCCGACCATCGAGGATATAGCAATGCCGGAAGAACCGCAGGATAGAATGATTGAATATATCAGGGATGATACATGGTCAGTTAGACACACCGCCAGCAGCCATTCGCCTTTTCTAAGCCGTATTGAAGAGCTTGTTGGCATATTGGGGAGTTGAGGCTAGCCACATCTTGGTGGGATCCGCTGGTAGAGTTGAGTTCTTGGTGACTTCGACAGCGAATAGCATGGAAGATTCCCTAATGACCTCTGTGTAACGATACTGTCTGCAAGCGGGAGGCATTGTAGTGTATTACTACTATAACATAGTGATGTAGTCGTAGCCTCTGGTTCACCCCCCACCCGGACAAACCCCCCACCCGAACACCTAGTACTAATCCAGCCCAGATCTAACCAAATTAATTCTAGCGGTAACTAAAACCGAAACCATTTTCTGCAGCCGGGCAGCAAATCTTGCTTTCTACATGAACAACGCAAAAAAAGAACCTTCTTCATAAAAGCATTCCGATGAGAGTGCTGCGTAAGCGACCTCCATGAGAACCGGAAATCGTCAAATAGAATGGAGAACGAAAGCAGGGCTGGTCTTGGGTGCGGCGCTCCTTTCCCGCGCTTTGGGGAGGGCCGCAATGACTGGCCGTACATTGTCACGCATGCTCATAATTGGCTTGTCTACTTGATCTTTTGGCTGTAATCGAGATTTCAATCTGTCTCAGTACTCTTTATCCAGTGTGTTGCTATGGAGGTAATCGCTATGTCGAGACACTTGGTCTCCGACTGGGAGCACCCGCCAACCTCCTTCCTATATTTCCAAAACATACACAGCTGCAGAATAGCACGCTCGCAATCCAAATGCCAACTCCGATGCTCTCGTTGCTGAAAATACCATTATAATCCCCAACGTCGTGAGACATGTTCATTGCACCCGCTTTGGGTGATGGAGCCGCTGGTGAGGGTACAATTTCAGGATTGACTCCAAAAGCAATGGCTGTTCCTGCCAAGCCAACAAGCATCGAGAGAAGGAAGCCTGGTTTAGAGCGGTCGACCAGGTACCAGAGCACGGGGTTGACGAGAGCTAAGGTGAGGGAGACCTGTGATGTGGACTGCCACGGAAGCCTGCGCTGTATCATCCATTAGCTTCGTACTTCATTGGACGGTTGAATTCCCCTACTTACAATTGCAAATGCAATCCCAATGAAAGCCCCTACGCTCCTAACCACAGGATTCCAGTCTGCGCCCAAGCCACTCTCCGACATCGACGCAGGTCTCGGACTCTGATCTTCACTAATATCGGCAGGCTTCGAAATCTGTGACTTCGAAGCCAGGCCCTCCTCGTCCCTCCCAGATACCTCCTCCCAAATCATATCGATCCACGGGAGCAGTCCGCCGAGGAGAACGCCAACACCGCCCCATGCCATCAAGTATACCCACGATGATTGCTCGATACCTTCCAGCTGCACAGGTGCCACCTGCTGATGGTCGTGTAGATGTGATACTATGACTCCGTACGCTACGCCGAAAGAGAAAAGCAAGATTGTTCGGAAGCCTAGAGATAGAATGTATTCCGAAAAGTTCGGATGGGATTGATAAGAATGTGATCTTTGTAGTCGGGGGCGCTCGTAGGCACCAATAATCGGTGGTTTGTTGTCGTCGATGCTATGCCGAGGTGTTCGGCTAACGTTTCCCCACGGTGTCGAGGGTTGATCACGACTCGTCTCAATACTGGAGCCGACAGGCGTGTATATGCCGAAAAGAGTGGAAGAGGTGAGATTAAGAATGGAATGGTTTCTGCTCTGTGGCATAGAGTTTGCCTCCATCCGAGGAGAATTATTGGCCTGCTGGGAAAAGTCCTGTTGGGAAAGGTCCTGCTGGGAAAAGTCTCGCGAGGGTGTCGTTGGAGAGGAAGGGGAGGAGTTAGTAGAGGTAGGGGTGAGGTCGTAGTGCCGCCGAGGCTGAGGATGAAGCACAGTTGTATTGTCTTCCGTCATGGTGGATACTCTGGCTATAGGAATGCAAGTCTTTCTTATGATGCTTCCTTTCTTTACCTTCCCATCAGGCACCCACTTTGGCCCGCGAGAGATGGATTAAGTTGTTTATCCTCGCATTGGGAAACTTCGACCAGCTTGTGGATATCTCTTGCAGGTTCGACAAGATGACTGAGTACATGCGACCTGAGGTGGAAATGTTGATGACGGAAAGAAGAGGGGTATGTTGAGAAGAAAGATACATGTCAAGAGCGAATATCAATGTACCCTCGGTCCCTCGGACCGAAGAGCAAACTACGAAAAGCCTTAGGTGATAAGAGCTAAGGTAAGTAAGGGTCCACCAGCTCGGACAAACTCCTAGCCCCGGATAACGATTTTAGCCCTATGCCAAGCCTCGTTTAGGCTGACTGGCGCTTTTCCTTGCCACTAAGGATCCTGCAATTGATGATGGGTTTTCAGCCCTATGGGGCTATCCCATGCCGGTTAAGTCAAACAATTTGAAGCATCATTGCTTTAGCCCAAGCAATAACTCACATATCAACCATGCAGTGTCTCCGTGTCCTTCGCTCTATTGCCCGCTCAACTCTTCCTCGCGCCCAAACCCTTCTCAAATCAACTCCATCATCACGGTAATAACCCTTGTATATCACCATTCAATCCCCATTCTAACACACTCCCAGAGCCTTCAGCATACTCTCTACAAGCCGTCCTTCAATACTCCCTCGAAGCGTTTTAGCTCAATCGCAAGCATCATTATCACCGCAGCCCAACCAGACTTATTCTGCACTTGACCTCCTCCCCCGCATCTCCGCTCATCCCTCCCTCGCCTCAATACAAGTGCGCAATGGTCCGCGGGATACATATAATCCGAGTCATAGGGTACGGAAGAGGCGGGCTGGATTCTTGACAAGGCTTAGGACAAGGAAGGGAAGGGCAACGTTGAAAAGGAGGCAGTTAAAGGGTCGGGCTTCGCTGAGTCATTGATATTGTGTGGTACGAAGGGCTGCTGGGGAGAATCGACAGAAGACTTGAAGGGAAGCTCGAGGAATCGTGTCCTCGGAGCATGACGAACGAGAGACGGCGGGGGTTGCAGGTGATGCACGGAGAGGTCAAACTCCGCTTAAAGGCATCAATGATATCCAGACATGTATAGCATACAGGGCCATGTTACTTGATGCAAGCTTTTATCTGACATACAGTCATGTTCTCATTCCTAGGCTGGCACAATCTGGAGACACACCCATGCCTTCCACCATATCTGTTCCCATGCCACTGACATGTCTTAAGTTCAGCCTTCTAATAAGTGGCGCTTCCGCACTGCGGCGAAAACTCGAGGGGTTATTTTGCATCAGAGCTCTCAATTTACCCAGTACGACGCATGCAATGCTCAATCACACAAGACGCCAGCACGATGATGGGAGGAAACAACTTTTGCCCACATCGTGATCAAATAGCGATTAGCTCCTGTAGTTTGTCTTCGCTGCCACCTAATCGAGACTCGGCTCTAGCGTCACGCCCCTGCATCCAGATTTTAATTTTGCAAAATCATACAAAAATAAAGGGAGAAGAGACTTACGCAACGATGTTGGCCCATCCGATCAACCGCCAATGCTTGTCAATTCTCCTGCTCAGAGCTATTTTCTCTCCTATTTCTGTGCAGGCGGGACTCGTCAACTGAATCTTAGCAGCATCTTTCTTGACGTTCATGATCTTGGCGCCTGTGGCGGTTGATCCAATGTTGACCATCAAGACCTCAGCCTTAGACAGCTTCTCTACTTTCGCCTGCTTCCCATCCGCAGTCTTGACTCCTAGTAATCGGCGGAGCAGCACGAAGGAGACCTCGAGCTCCGTGTATATCGACGGCAGCTGGCCTTTGAGACCGAGAACAAACCCAACGAGACGATCGGCACGACAGAGAGTGGGGTCGACTCGGGTACCTACACCAATGAGACCGCCAGGAACAGCGAACTTCAGGTCGTTGTGTTCGGCAAAGAGCGAGACAACCCTGCTGAAGATAGGTCGGCACTTGATCTTCCCTTGCTCGTCTTTCGTGACTAGACCGGGTCGAATCTCAATTTCATCCCCGAGCTTCAGGACGCCAGTCAGGATGCTGCCTCCTGCCACACCCCCCTTTAGTTCCTCAATCTCAGCTCCCGGTTTGTTGACATCGAAGGACCTGATGATGATCATGTGTGGTGCGGCGCCAAAGTCTCGGACGGGGACAGGGATCTTATTGACTATTCTCTCATTGATGGCGTCAATATTGTACTTCAGCTGGGCAGATATTGGAATGATGGGTGATCTATCTGCCACTGTGCCCCGAACGAAGTTCTCGATGGACTGGAAATGTTGTTCCGCGCCTTCTGATCGCATCAAGTCGACCTTATTTTGAAGAATGATGATATGGTCAAGCTTCATGATCTCAATAGCTGCTAAATGCTCCGAGGTCTGGGGTTGTGGACATGATTCATTTCCAGCGATAAGAAGTAGGGCTGCGTCCATAACGGCTGCGCCTGACAACATGGTGCTCATGAGAATATCGTGACCAGGACAATCCACAAAGCTTCAACATCGATCAGCAAAGTGCCTGGATATGATGAAAGTGCAACTTACGATACATGTCTCACCAATCTATATCGACCCTCACACCCTGGCCTCTCACACGGTGGGTCTACCTCCTTCTCGCTCTTATAACTCTTGTAGCACGTCGGCCTTGGGCACTTTTCATTGTCACACTTGTAGATCTTTGCATTCGCATAACCCAGCTTGATAGTAATATTTCTTTCCAATTCGTTCTTGAACCTGACAGTCTGCACCCCAGATATTGCCTTCACCACCGTTGATTTCCCATGTGCCACGTGCCCTATTGTGCCGATATTGATCGTAGCTTGCCTTGAGATGATTTCGGGCGAAAGGGGCGTCAATATGGAAGTATCGAGATCTTCTGGATTTGGTTGCTCCGGAAGCTCAGGTCTCTTTATTTCAGGCAGTGGTTCTGATTTCTTGAGCACGGATTTTGGCTGATCGAGGGGTTCTTGATCTTCGACCTCGCCGTTCTCCTGCCCATCGACGGGCTCCATTTGTGGTGACTCTGGTCCCGATTCCTCTTCCGAAGGCATATCGCCATTCGTTGCCATGATTGCGGTGGATCAGTGCTTGTCCAGAAGGTGGACCTTGCCTGTCGCAGTTCTATTGTAAACCGTTCACTTTGCGCTCCAATCTTGCGACCAGATATTTCGACTTAGGACGGTCTTGGAAAGAGACTAGAAGCGTCTCGAGAATCGAAAGGTAATTGTAAAGGTATGGTGGGTGTAGTAGTAAATTGAGTAAGTCTTGAAAATGACTCCCAAAAACTTTGGCGGCTGTTTCTTGCCGCGGGCGCAGCGCCAAGCCCGCCTTAAGATCTCGCGGTGCGAATCTGAGGTCGACAATCTCGACACGCAACATTTACAATGGTCAAAAGGCAGGCGGAAGAGTCGCTGGAAGATGTAGTTGCTGCTGATTCTCCCGCGTCGAAGAAAGCTCGAGTCGACGACCTTCCACATCTCCGTCCCCAGACCAATGGCTCAAGTCATCTACTAGGGGGATCCATACCCGTGGATCAAGAGCAACGCGAAGAGCACAGAAGAAACGGTGGCGATGTCTTGGTCGCAGCGGATCAGGAAGAGGAGGAGTCAGAGGAGTCAGCGGGCGAGCCGGTTGATCAAGACGAGAAGTCAGCATACTCAATAACGACACGGCAGCAAGCCCCAACCGAAGGCTTTTCTGACCTCTATCTGGACACTATCAATCGGTCGGTACTGGACTTTGACTTCGAGAAGCTCTGTTCAGTCACACTCTCCAACATCAACGTTTACGCGTGCTTGGTGTGTGGGAAGTATTATCAAGGACGAGGCCCGAAGTCGCATGCTTACTTTCATGCTTTGGAGGTGGGTCACCATGTCTACGTCAATATGCAAACGAAAAGGGTTTATGTGTTGCCAGAGGGTTACGAGGTGAAGAACAAGAGTTTGGATGACATCAAATTTGTGGTGGATCCCCAGCTTGCAAGGGAAGAGGTCGTGCAATTGGATAGGGAGGCAAAAGATGCGTGGGACTTGGGTGGGAAAAAGTATAGACCAGGTATGATCATATTTCTTCAAATTTCAAGAAAGATGGGCTGTTGCATTGGGATGTCAGGGTGTGTTCGAGCCAGGCTCAGCGCACAACAGCTCTGTAGCTAGAGCAATGCGCCATTGACCTCAAAACATTTCCTCGTCTCCTCCGTGCACGTCTCAAGATGGACCGCTATCCAGTAAAACTGTGCTTCAATAAAGTCTTACCAATGACCTTTCTTGCGTTATGGGACTCAAAAAGTTGCTGACCACATAGCAGGCTTCGTAGGAATGAACAACATCAAAGAAAACGACTACTTCAACGTCATCATCCAAGCATTAGCACATATTCCACCCTTGCGAAACTTCATTATGCTCGAAGACCTCTCCCAAAGATCTGAGCTCGTTCAACGGTTCTCGGTCCTCGTCCGCAAAATATGGAACACACGCGCCTTCAAAACCCACGTCTCTCCCCACGAGCTCCTCCAGCAAATCTCCCGTCAATCCAACAAACGCTTCGATCTCGTCCACCAATCCGATCCTGTCGAGTTTCTCAGCTGGTTTCTGAATAACATGCACCTTGCCCTAGGAGGCAGCAAAACGAAACCCGGAACTAGCATCATTCAACGGGTATTCCAAGGAAAGCTGAAAATCGAGTCGCAACAGATTACCGCAAAAGCGGACGCTGGCGATCGTCTTCGCTTCGAAGAGGCGGCAGAAGTGCTGGTGGACACCACTCGCTACTTGATGCTGACCCTCGACTTGCCCGCCGCGCCGCTCTTCCAGGACGAATTGGAGAAAAACATCATACCGCAGGTGCCACTTACCTCCATACTATCAAAATACGATGGCTTGAAATCCCAAGAACATCTCAACACGCGAAAACGATACCGACTCTTACACCCGCTCCCGCCATATCTCCTCTTCCACATCAAACGCTTCTCCAAGAACAAGTTCGTCGTCGAACACAACCCGACCATCGTCACTTTCCCCACCAGATCTCTTGACATGTCGCCGTACGTGGAGCCGAACCCATCGCTGCATCCGCCCGGCGAGCCGATATGGTATGATCTCGTGGCCAACGTGACGCATGAGGCCGTCCGGACGCGGGATGATAGTGTGGAGGGGGAGGCCGAGAGGAAGGTCTGGCGGGTACAGGTTCGAGACCGGGCGAGGGATGAGTGGTTGGAGATACAGGATTTGTATGTTGAGAGGGTTGTTACGGAGACGTTGTTTACGAAGGAGAGTGTGTTGATGGTGTGGGAAAGGAGGAAGGAGGGCAAGGGGAAGGGTAAGGGGAATGGAAAATGATGTAGCGAGGATACGGTAGCCTTTTAGTTTTGAAACAGAAGAGGCCTGGAGGCTTTATGTTTGTATTGCTGAGAAAGACAAGATATCCACAATCTGGATTCCCGCAGGTAGCTGACCTACATAATTGCACCAGTCTTGCTCAAGACCTTTTCCCATTATCCAATTTCTATCCTACCATAACCACATCCCCACCACCCTCCCCCTTCGCACCCACCACCTCCCTATCCTCCCTACCCTCCTCCGCCTTCCCCCCAACACCCAACTGTTCCATCTCCCCCAACAAAAACTCAACCAGCCAACTCTCCCCCCACAACTCCTCAACCCTCCCATAATGCCTCTCCGTATACACCCTCAACGCCTCCACCACCTCCCTCCCACCCCTCCGCTTCCCCAACCCAGCCAACCGCTCAGCACCATAGCTCCTGACCACCACACTCAACACCCTCTGCGCCACCATGCACGTGCGAGCATTGGTATTCCAGTCCCTGACGCGCGTGAGGAGGGAAAGAAGCTGCTCGTCGCTCAGGGAACCGATGACCTCATCGACGGCTTTCACGCCGGATATCGAGCCCGGTTCCCGCGGCTGCGTGTCCAGGACGCCTTGGAATAAGCTCAATAGCCTCGCTGGATGATTCAACGCTAGTGCGAGAGTGATAGCGTCCCGGTAGTTGCCGCTGTGGATATAATTCTGCAGCTGCTGATCCTGCTCCACGCGCTGCGTGGCGGCCAACGAAGTCTTGGCGGCCGTCTCGCTGCTCGTGTCTTTCCAGAACGTGACGACGCTGTCGCCGCCGCCGGAGACCAAGGTGCCGGTGTCCGGGTTGACGGTCAGCGCCCAGATGCGGTCGGTGTGGTTGTCTAGCGTCGCGGCGACTTCGCCGGTCGATGCGTCCCAGACTTTCAGGAGGCCGTCGCCTCCGGCGGAAGCGATGAGGGGGGGACGTTTGGATGAGGGCGGAGCATTCGATGCGGAAGACGGAGATGTGGTGGGCAGCCAGAGCACTTTGAGTACGCTGTTGGTGTGGCCTTCCAGTGTGCGCAGGCAGCTATAATCGTTCAGACTCCAGATCTTGACGGTCTTGTCCCCGCTGCCTGTTAGCACTAGGCCTCGGTTGGAGCTTGCGGGTCCGTTCTCGCCGGATATGGGAGGTGCGTCTTTGGGTGCGAAGACGACGGACCAGACGCCGCGACGGTGGCCCCGGAGGATGCCTTGGACTTCACCTTCCTCGGTCGACCAGATTTTGACAGTTCGGTCCTGGGAGGCTGATGCGAAAAGAGAGGAGTTTGGGGAGAGGGATATGGCGTTGATGTCTTTGTCGTGGGCTTTGCGAGTGTATAGCGCTCTTGAGGATGATGATGGAGTCTTGGGAATGTTCCAACGTTTAACGGTGCGGTCTTGGGAACCCGTCAAAAGGAAGGATGGAGCATGCTCGAGAGGATTCGTGCGTTCAGCTGAGGCTTGAGGTGGTGCCGAGGAGGGAAGAGAAATTGCTCCGATTGATTCGGCATGACCGGTAAACGTAGCGTATAATTGATAGGAACCAGAGGCGTGGTCAATCCGCCATAGACGGGCGGTGTTATCTTTGGCCCCTGTTGCGAGCCAGCAGCCAGAGTAGTCGACAGAGAGGCATATGATGATATCCTCATGGCCCTCGAGGAGGGCGATATCAGCGCCAAAGTAATGAGCAGGTGTTGCTGATGCTGGATCTGATTGCGAGCTTGCCAAAGAAACAAGCCGGATGTCTTCCGAGTTGGTGGCTAAGGCCAACAGCGACCGATCTGGTGTCACATAAGCTAGGTCGATGATCTCGTCATGCGTTCCAGATATCCGTCGGAGAATAGGCAGCGGTTCGATGTGATTGTCAGAAATCATTCTTGAGAGAGACGCAGTCGAATGGAATATCAACGATTGATCTGCATGTACAGAAAGTAGAAACGTCTGACTTGAATTCCACAGAATGTGCACAATCCCATCTCCTTCTCTACCCGCTTGCTGCTCCTCTGTTACCTCTTTGCCGCTCTCGACATCCCATATCCTCATTCTTCCGTGCTCGCCTCCAGTGTAGATCAAGGTACCTTCCTCGAGTAGGCCTACGGCCTCGACTCCCTCAAGGATAGGCATGACCTTTTTCGATTTCCAGGTGCGAGCATCCCAAACAACGACAGTCTTATCTCTGCTGGCAGAAATGAAGGTATGGGACTCTGCCGAATAATCGAGACTACGAACGACAGAGACATGAGAATCCAACGTCGCCACTGACTTGCGCTTTGCGAGATCCCAGATCCTTACCTTACCGTCCTCGCTGCCGCATGCCAGGCGAAATCTTCCTCCCGAACCATGCCGTTCGGTCATGTTTTCAGCTTGTTGCACATCAGTCCTAGATCTTCGCTTCTCAATGGATTTCGTATTATTGCTTTGCTCGGTAGTCGAGACTTGGAAGAAGTGCAGAGCAGAGATTACCACAGCATGGCCACGGAAAGTATGTGTGACATAGCCCCCTCTGATATCCCATACTTTGGTATTTCCATCAGCTCCTCCTGTTGCTAGTAGGGTCCCGGTACTGTCTACTGCAGCCGTGATCACCGGGGTCGTATGAGGTTTCAGTGTTCTTAAGAGTGACGCATTGATCAAGGGTGCTTCATTCTCGGAGTGCTGCAAGGCATATATCTTCATCGATAATGAACGAGAACATGCTATGAGATGCGACGCACTTGGCGTGACTGAATACGATCGTTAGTCCCAGCGCCACGAGGTATCGAGAGGGTTATCTACGTGAGAGCGTCGTCAAGACCTCGCCATCCTATCAAAACCTCAGCACTATGAGGTGATGTGCATAATCATAATTACATACACCCTCTATGCGAGCTAGTAGTTCCCCAGTGCTCAGATCGGTGAGCAGAGCTTCTTCCCCCAAGCATGTTGCCAGGATTTGTCCTTCTCGATCAAGGGCAACATCACCGCCCGTATAGATTGGCTGTATAGTCCGTTCAGGGTGGTAGGTGGTGGTATACTTTGTCCTCCAAGACATTCTCGCGGCTTTTGGAGTGCAAAGACACGCATGCGATGGCTAGAAGCGAACGTCACACTCCCTCAACATTGGTGCGCAATATATGCATCGTCCTCTTCTAATCATCGCATTTGTATCATCTTGTGTGCTTTCAAAGATCTTGAGGTTTTGTTCAACTGGATGGTGGCTTAAGTTTAACGAGAAGGGTCTTGCAAGAATTTCTGGATTAACGTTTGTGTTTGGATTTAGGTACAGCGGGAGACTAAAATGACGTGCATGAAGATTGGCGGGAAGCACTAAGCCTAGCGGAGCCAATCAGTAAACATTGTATATCTTCCTTCAAGCATCACTTGGCAGTATAGTTTCACGATGCAGAATTGTAGTTACTTGTTCAAGTCACAGAAGCTTTTTCCTTCCCTTTCGGCACTCGTGTGTAATTCGTAGGCCGGTTTCCTGTTAGGAATCCTTGCAAAGCCGCTTCCGCTAATGAAATATCCGAGGCGCATCCCACATTTGCGCCATCCCACCCCATCTTGGAAGTAAGGGGTTTTATTCAGCGATAGCGACCCTTACAGTGGAAAAAAAAGGATAACCTGTGCTCAATCATCTACAAACTCGCTTTTGTGCTGACGGGAGACGGCCCAATATGACCCAATGCAGCCCGCTCTCCCAGTACCCGCTTGTTACTCTTGGCAAATCCAAAGATCTTGTACAAACCTCCTTTATCAGCATTTGAAGTCTGCTTGAGCTGTGCCGGGGACCACGGGCAAAGAATTGCAATCTGCCATGTACGCAAGACGCTCGACATCCGTCGTTGTTCTCAAGTGCCGTTAAAGAAAAAGACTGTACATCGCCGAGGTCGGCAGAGGGTATCGCCCAATGCGGAAGTGTGATCCACACATTTAGCGGCATGGTGATAATCCGAGAAACGGGAACGAAAGCGACACTTGGAGTCCAGCTTCTAACACTGCGGCAAGCTTGCTTCCATACAATGTTCCACAGTTGGCAAAGGCATATCGGCGGGTTTAACAGATTATTGCTCGCTCCGGGGAACTAAGATAAAGGCTTAAAGCATTCAGTTGCTGCGTCTGATCCTCTAAGCTGGACTTATCTCAGCGGAAATGAACTGGTAAATCAGTCGAATGTAATGAATGAGAAGGCATTCCAAAAAAAAAGGACAAGAACTAATGAATAGTGTTATAGGAATTTGAATGTTTTTGAGATCAACAAATAGTCAGGTAATATAAATGTACCGCGTTTTAGAAATGCATCACGACCGAGATGGTTTTGTAGGGAGGTAGTGACTGGACTTGACAATATGGAGTACGGGCTAACTGGACGAACTAAGTTACGGAATCTTAGAATATTGAACGAGCGACTATCATTGATTAAAAGAAAGACACGTGAACGAGTGCTTCGGTTGCAAGTGCAAATGCCTAATAGTCGTCACCGCGACTGATCACTTCTTTCCCACCAGTGTGAAGTAGGATCGTCTGGAATGGATGATTAGTCTTGGAAGAGTGTTTTGTAAGAGGGAGTTATACGTGTTCGTATTGTGCCGTGTATGAACCCTTCACGTCAGTAAGTGGCGCATAAGACTCGACGATTCCATTATCTATCAGATTTTTCATCTGTGCACCCCTCAATCAATAATTGCACGAGACACAATGGTCGTCTCGATTGCTTACTCCAAGATGATAGTTCTTCACTTCGAGACGCTCAAGATATCGACGACAGAACACCAGGGTTCCAAAATTGGCGTCGATGCTTTTGAGGAGAGCCTTTGCGGAGGAAAGACGCAGGTTGGCACCTGAGACGTTGTCGTTTCGTCCGTAGCCGTAGATTCCCACCTGCTGAGAAATTAGGACATGAATCCAAAATGAAGGAAATGGCGAAGGAGTTGATTCCCTACATCATCACACACGTAGCCTCTGCCGGTACTCCCGAAAGTCTCAATGGCAAACACTTCTCCCTCCTCCATTTTGTCTTGATTGTTGTTTTTGATAAAGGGAACCTGTTTCCCGCCATGGATATGGTACCGAAGAATATCATGGCCTGTAATGTTTCGGATGGCTTTCACGGGGAAGGACTTTCCGGCAATCTCAACTTCGTAGCTTTCCATCACCTCCTGGACCGCGGCGCCAATGTCACTCATCCTTGCGTCAACGCCAGCATGCTATCCATGCATCAGCTCCACATTTCTCAATTCAAGATCTGCGCTCTGCGCTCTCAAGCAAACAGACGTACCATGGTGCCAGTATTCGTTGCTTCCTTCACAGCAGCAAGGAGATTGTCGTACGTGTGGTCGGACGCGATTGTAAAAGCTGAATCGACAATGCGACCATTCACATGCACTCCAAAATCTACCTTCAGTACATCACTCTTCTCCAAAATAACGTCCTTTCCGCCCGGGTTTGGCGTCCAATGGGCCGCAACGTTATTCAAGCATAGCCCAGTGGGGAACCCCATGCTCGCTTTCAGACCATCTCCCATTTCGAGTCCCTGATGGCCAGACAGGGCGCGAACTCCATCTTCGATACCCTCGGCGATTGATAGAAGACTCGCTCCTGGCTTGACGAGCTCTGTTTGGGCATATTGGCGAACCTGACGATGGATCTCCGCAGCCTGGCGATAATCGGCGAGAAAGCCTTCGTCCCAGAGACGTGAATTGTAACGCGACTCTTCGTCGGTAGTGCGGGACGTATTTTCGTACGGGGCAAGTTCTCCTGCTGGATACTCAGACGGAAATAGAGTCGAGACCGTCACACGCGGTGGGGTTGTTTGCTTGAGCTCCGTCGCTGGAAAGGTTCTGATTTTGGTCTTCTTCTTCTTCTGGGACCTTTTGCGTTTCTTTTTCTTCTCTGTAAACAAGCAGACTGTCAGCGAGCCGACTACTTGAACGAGCCTTGAGGTGGGATGGGATGTCCGAATGTAAGACTGAGACATACCAACATTGGAAAGTGAGGTGTTCATCCCGGCTTCTTCATTAGCATCATCGTCATCCTTGTCACCGATAACTCCGCGATCCAAATCGGCCGATCTCGAGCCGTTTCGAGAGATTTTGGGGTCAGGATTGGCTGGCTTGAGCTCGACGGAGTTGGAGGCTAGGTTGCAAGGACAGATGAGAATTGTTGATTATCTTGCCTGGAAAGGTGGAAATCATACCATCAGGAGTCTGCTGATGTTCTTCAGGGCTCTTGGATCCCATATTGCGGTTCTACAGCGCAACACTGACATGAACGGTTGCAGGAAATTTCGGTATCGTTGTCAAGTGAAGGTCGAAGTAAACCCCCACTCGATCACCTAACATAGTAGCAATTGAGCCCTAGTCTAACCCCATTAGGTCATCTATCACTATTCTAATCCAAATTGGGTTAAACTCTGAATAGTCCGGTACTTCTACCTTGACCCCGCTGTGTATGACAGTCCAAGAGCAAGATTGATCAGAATTCTAAAGAAGCCATGCACAGATATAGATGCACACCTGTGAAATTTAAACCAGAATTATTCCAAGAAGGCTATAGGTAGAGAGAGATCCTGTCGGGCTATGGAGGAGCATAACAATAATAAGAATAAGAACAAGAATAAGAATAAGAGTAATATCATCATCCAGGAGCTTCCTGGGTCGTCATCTTTCTCAGGGAATTATCTGCATGTCGGCCCCTTGATGACGCGGCTCGAACCAGTAAGGATCGGACCGTGGAGCTGGGGCAGTATCAGCATGGTGCCAAGGTTAGTTTGGCTTGTGGGATATACCGAGGCAAGGAGAAACTTAGACGGTCAGATTACTGACGGTGGCCTTCAACTCTTATACGCGCTCCTTCTTTCCCTTCTCGTAACTGCAACACGCCTTGTCTACGCTCTCGTCACGGGTTTCGACCAGTCTGGGTCCCTGAATCCCCTTTCTCGGTCTCTAGCGCTTCAAGTGTGTCCAAGCGCTATACCAGAGATGCTCGTTGTGGTGCTCCTTCTGGGCGCTGGGCTTCAGCTACTGAGAATCAGGAGGTGAGAGTAATGAGGATTGGGTCGAGAGAATACATGGCAAAGGTGAATAGGTGGGCAATGGCTCACAGTAAGAGAGATGGAACGCATTACGGAACTCTTCTAATGTGGCCTTTGGACAACATTTCTGCAAGATTTCCTGTGGCTCCTCCGTATCAGCGACCAGCTCTAACGAAAGGGGTAGCTTACAGCCTAGAGTCTCGCTATCGGCGGACAGATCTACGCTGACAGCTTGAGAGAAAAATATATGCTCAGCAGTGATCGTCACATTCGAGAGAAGCTCGCCACACCAGTGTCCATCAGAATTCATCATGTCGAAGGCATATCTTGTGGCCATGGAGAGAGCTCGAACTACCTCAGAAGCAAGCACACCCTCGCCGAGCTCCACATTCAAGACTCTTCGAGCAACTATTTGCGCCTTTTGTGCAGTTGCAGTAGGAGCGCTCATGATGGCGAGGGAATAGAGGTATGAAATCTCAGAGACAGAACTTCTGGCCTTTTTACAGACTGAACGATTGACACCGCGTTTAGAGACACGGTTGAGGGTTTTTAAACAAGAGTATAAGAATAGGTAAATAGGCCAGGAGCTCGCGGCTTCGACTGGATCCAACAGCTAAGTATATCCAACTGTCTTGCTTGGCCAACGTCACAATAGTGTACCAAAACCCCAAGACTTGATTACGCGCATACCAGACATCATCTGAAAGTGTGACGAGTCTATGAGTGTTTTTGGAAAACACGGTCTCGGAATTCTTGTCTTATTGCATACATACATCATGCATAGATAGCAGATTGCATATCGCTCTCGCTCTCGCTTTCGCTTTCGCCTGTAGATTTGATAGGCCGAAAGAAATGGAACAAAATTCAAAATAAGTGTTGATGACATGAGTGCAGCATCATGCTAACTCCGCTACTAAGTCAGATACTAAGGTCTGATGATAGAACCTTATGAAGGTAGAACACCGCACACGCGCCAGCCGTGTGAGCAAAAGCCAACGCAGCTATACTGACGTTTTAATACTGCCATTCAGAGGTCTAAAGAAAATCCACCGCTGTACCGGAGACAGTCCAGCTGAATTGTGTAGATTCTTCTCATCAAAGATCGATGAGCGGACTGCCTTGTTCGCACTGTGTACAGATCCCATACCGCAAATGCACTCGTGGTATGTTAATTTGCCCACCGGCCGATACAGAGCATGAATAGATCCGGACACGGTTCTGCCTGTACACATGCAGCATTGACTGCAATTAAGGTATGAATCTCATACTTGTACATTCCTCGAACCGATACACGTAGAGGTGTGAGGCACGTTGTTGATGCATGCTGAATTTGCTGTACTCTAAGGCAATTCTGCGAAACAAATAAGGGCGTGAGAGATCTTGGTCAATGAGGTCAGAATGACACCAATTCTGCAGAAAACGGACCAACTGCTTTGAAGGTGTACATGTATCGAAAATAGATGTACAGGTATGAGACCATTCAAGGCATGAATCTGCATCAAAACCGTGACGGATTGCTGTAAAGCTGCCCTATGGAATTCTTCCGAGAAGACACGGAAACGGCGGGCAATACTTAAATGCAACAACATTCTCTGCCAGGCGAAGTCTAAACCTGTCTATGAAAGCAAGAAACAAAACTCCCATCTTTGCTGCACGTTAGATACACTGCGCACTCGTTGCTACACTACATGGTTGAACAATCATGCAAACCAATATTCTTGTAGCTCTTCTTGCACTTTTGACAGTTCCCATCTCAATAACAATCATCGAGGGCGCACGAAAGCTTTCTCAATATTATACACTGCGTCAATCTACAAGGTTTCATGGATGTAAAGATCCGCCCTTTGAAAATCCGTACGACTTCTTCGGACTTGTTAAGATCATCTCATTAATTCGTCATTTGCTTAAAAAGACTGCAATAGCGAACGCAACAGAGCTCTTTGGGACATACGGGGAGACTTACACCACGAGAATCCTCGGCGAGAAGGTAGTCTTTACGTGTGACCCACGAAACATCAAGCAGGTGCTCGTCGCCCGTTTTGTCGACTACGATAGCTCTGTTTTACGAGCCCACTTATTCCGACACATCACAGAGCATGGAATCTTCGCCGTCGATGGTCCGAAGTGGAAGGTCGCTAGGGATATGTATCGCAATCAATTCTCCAATACTCGCACAATCATCGATCTTCAAATGCAAGAAAGACATTTTCAACCCTTTTTAAGCCGCGTCTCTCCACTTGGTCAGCCGTACGACCTTCAACCTCTCTTTTTGAACTTGAGCTTGGACCTTACCACGGCCTTTGCAATGGGAGAATCTGGAGATTCGCTAAGTTTGGCCCGCCGGATGATAAAAAGCATTTTGTAGAGTCCTTGATTTACGTCAAACAAATCATGGCTAGAGATGGCTTCCTCGGTCCCGTTAATGTGTTCCTAAGCAAAAAGGATTTTCACAGAGCTTGTGCTGATGTGAAACGATATGTCGAACGCTTTATCGCCGAAGCACTCCATAGGAGGCGACAATGCAAAGGAGACCGCCTACTTCAGGAAAAGGCTCCGACAGAATATAACCTGCTGGATAGGCTCACTGAAAACTCCGACGACATGGTGAGATTGAGAGATGGCGTGATCACAATCCTAATCGCTGGTATAGACTTTGTCGCTGGTTTGCTCTCGACGACTTTTTGGCTCTTAGCTCGAGACGAAAGGGTCTTTCAAAAGCTACTGGCCAACATCTTTGATTACATCGGGCAAGAAACCCTACTTACGAACAACTCAGAAAATTCTTTTACCTAGGCTACGTTTTAAATGAGGGTGAGCCATTCCCAGTTCCCAGACATTGACCGTCAAAGATGACGCTGCGCGCACGTAATAGCCATGCGAGTATATCCGCCTGTGCCATTCAACGCGAGAGTGGCGAACAAGGACACAATCCTGCCACACGGTGGCGGCGCAGATGGCGAATCGAACGTCCTCGTGCAAAAGGGGCAAATAGTGTTTTTCTCAACATGGTCCACCCATCGGAGCACCCGATCGTTTGGTGATGACGCGGACGAGTTTCGCCCGGAAAGATGGGAATACCTCAAAGGCGAGGCGCTGGGCTTCATTCCATTTAGTAGTGGACCGCGAGTCTGCCCTGGATGTACGCATGACCTTTACTTATCTTCCGGTCTGGGTTCCGAGAGCTTGCACTGATTGCTTTTGGTGATAGAGCAATATGCGCTGATGGAAGCTTCGTACGTGACGGTCCGAATCCTTCAGACCTTTTCCAAGCTTAGAGCTTGTGACCCTCGCCCTTGGAAAGAGAAGATGGGGCTGAACCTCTTCAACGATAACGGTGTCATCGTTGGGTTTGGGAAGGAGTGAGAGACTCAGAAGGATGTTTTCGTATCCTTCCGTAAGGGGACTGGGTAGTGCTCGGGAACTCAGCTTAGGGGGTAACAGCACCTAAGTTGTAGGACATTGAATGTCAGGATAGCAACCATGGGGAGAAAAAGATCTATGAATTAACCCTAACCTTAAGTAACATATCTTTAGGCTATCACGCTCGGGGGGTTTGGAGAATAAGCCTGCACGCCCACATACCCTTCCCACGTTTGGGCTGGGCAACTCGGGGAGATAAGGTACTTCTAGACGGAAGGGGATGCTATATATCTTACGAAGTACCGAACCGCGTGGCTATGTGGAGTGAAAGCCTAAGTAAGGTAAGCCAACGCACACTAGTCCCCAATATAGGCATATAGCCTGAGGCTATGCATGGCACACAACCCCGTACCGTAACATTGAAATCATTAAGAAGTACAAAGTATCTCGAGAACGAGAAGCGCAACCTTGATCGCTAGGACTACCTACTTCGAGACTAAAGATGATCACTAAGGTAGATAGATAAGTAGTCCGTTCTTAAACAATAACTTTATTCCTACGCCGTCTAACCAATTGACCATCCCCAAGCACAGGTCGTTTAGCCCATCGATGATATGATCCCATCAAGCTCAGAGCCCGGAACGGAAGTACTATAGCGGTCCAACGGATGTCTCGGTTTCGGTTTCGGTTTCGGTTTCGGTTTCGGTTTTCGGTTTGGTCTATACAAAAAAAGCAGTCCAGATCCATTGGCTGAAGAAGCTAAAACGAGACAGAGGTAAGGTAAGTTTGACACTTTTGATCTCACGTGGGTTGCTGTATCATGCGTGTCACAAACTGCATGCATATATGGAACGGATTGATAGTACTAGAGGCCGCTCCTAGTGAGCCACTTGTGTGCTGGTAGCGTGCTGCCTAAGTCTTCTGTGGGGAGTGATCAAATGGTGCAGCTGTGACTCTACAGCGCGCCAATCCTGTTAGTTGATATGAATGAGCTCCATACTTGAAACTTGACGTGCAAGAAAACCTAGCTGACTTCGAGTTGCTTCAATTGTAGGGACTTGCTCATGAGGTATTGCGCGTCCACTCGAACAAAAGTTCCTGCTTTTACAGGCTAGGATATGGCATGTCATGTGAACATTCGACCTTTCGGCCTTGCTGCCAGTGATGTTTACGTTGAAAGGATAAGAAACAAATTACACAGGTTATAGTGACGAACAATTTACGACTGCGAATGCGGATGTATGTGCGCAGACGATAGCAGTCTCACTAATTCAGGCATCTCCGGGGACCTGCCGAGTGATATCCCATCGGGGTCACTGGGATGGGCCCTCCTACTTCAAAATCAAGGTCCTGCTCTATGATTGCGTGCAGGAAGTCTACTGGGCGCAGCGTCTGAGTGTCACTCAGTGGAATAGTCGAAAACAGTTCGAGCTTTTCTCCACGCCCCGCGAAGGGCGCAGATGCAGCACGCAACGAACGTTAAGATGAAGCTAAAAAGCGTTCGTGGAAGGCATCTTGGCCATATCCTCGACAATGAAGCTATCGTGTAGTCTGGCCGTACCGGGAATCGAGTATTTGGCCGACATCTGCAACGAGCCGGAGAAATCGAGGGACCGACAACGAGCCGGGAACGTTTACCGAGTATTTGCGCTGGGCAAGCGTGGATTCTGAGCAAAGCCGAGAACTTTGTGAAGGTGCAGTCCTGGTAGGGAGTGTAGGAGAGGTGGAGGGGAAGGATAAAACCGCCAACACAATTCCTTAAACATTAAGGCCCTTTGAGAATAACTAGGTGAATATTGACATTCTCGGCCCGCCTCTTACCACAATGGCTGATGCTGCAAGAATTTCAAGCTATAAATCAAGGTCACTGCAGGTTCTGTGCGCATAGGTCCACTATATACTAAGTCCAGTGAAATAGTCTGGAGAACCCAATCCCCAGAACTCGGCCACAGCGGTCATCTTTCTATCACTTTTCATAATCATGAATGGAGATAGCACGTCGTAAACAAATATTACCCTTCTCCCGTCTCATCTCAGTATCGCCGTAAATAAGGTAACCGTCACTGCTGTCAATTAAACTTATGATTGATAGAAAAAATACCAAACCTTCAAAAAGTCCACAATAGGCCTTTCACGGCTTTACCCCAAACTGATCCAGGATCGATGGGTCTACTCTCCATCCATCCTTACGGCTTTGGCCAACTTATCCATTTGCTTCATAATAAGCAACCGGTGAGTGAGTGCATGCTGTGAAGCTGAAGCCGAGAGGGATAGATAACCTTCGGGCAGCTTTTCCCGGGGCTTGAGAAAAAATCGTTGCAGTTGAGTTGCCCAACTACCATTGTTATTCATAAACGCAAAATTCTGTGGGAAAGGGTATTAAACGATACCTTATTATTCCTTGGCGGCCACCCTGGGTAACCCGCTGACGTTTATTATCGTATATCCAACCATCAAAGACTTAGTTTGTGTAAGAAATAAAATCTATCTAATAGTAATATAATCTTTTAGATATCTAGGATATTTAGCGTGTGCAGAAAGCTTGAGAATCCTTGGCGCAGTTTTTTGAGAATTTCATGCTTTTGCCACTCAAATCGAGACATTGCTCTCCACATCGTTAATTATCTATATTTAAGATTTTTTTTAATTCTTAAGGCTTTTATATAGTCTATATTTCTTACTATCTAAAAGATTAATCTAGAAAATCTGTCATGGAATATTTGATCATATGGACGTAGGGCTGGTCATGGCTAGCCTTGGCGCTCGCTTCTCCGTACTTAGCTGGCGCACACTCACTTAGCTAGATCAACAATTCATCCACCACACTCATTATTGAACCACATCAATATTGTTCCTTGACAAAATCTTTATAAATAGCGTAGTCGAAGTAGTAGTATTCTAGCATTATTACTACGCTAGAAATAAAAAAAAGAGACTTTACTTTAAGCTTTTTAAACTTTCTTAGTTTAAATCTAATCTTTCTCACGAAGCTCTATAGATTTCTAAAATTTACTATATCGTAATAAATAATAATATTTATATAATATAATATATAGCGCTAGAATCCTTATATTAGAACGATTATATCTATATAAGAAAATCTATAGATCTTGTTATTCTAGTAAATTTAATCTAAGATATGTGAAATAAAAATAAAAGTCTATGCCAAGGATTCTCAAGCTTCCTGCACACGCTAAATTTTTTCGACTGTTACTTTTTATTTTTTTTTGGCTGGGGCCTAGGAAGGCGGCAGGCAATACCTTAGCGAGGCCTCTCTACTTCCTCTCGCAGCAGATTAGATTACTGAGTTCTCATACGATTGTCAACTCATTGGATTGCGTGCGGAGATTGAAGTAGGTACTTATAAACAAGGCAGTAGGGATGGAGGAAAGAGGGGGGTAGGGGGAACCGTTGTTTACAGAATAGGTACGGATGGAATAGGCGTAGATAGCAGTATACATGTAGCAGAATAACCGGGTTTCAGATCAAAGTAGCTATTATGTGGTACTATACGTGAGTTGGATGTCATGTGAGATGGATTGGGCTTTCAGGCTGCATTTGTGTAGGGGTTCGCGGGAAAGAAGGGGGAGGGTCAAGAGGGAGGGTGAAGGATGAGGAATCCCATTTCTAAATCGTGGTATTAGGTTGAGGATTCAGTTATATTGGACACGGATACCGTGATACTTAAGGGCATTGTGAGCCTAGATAAACCTGCAGCGTTCTTCATAATCGACCTATCTAGTTCAGGACCATTCAAGTTATCTGCACCTCTCGGGCTGCAAGTAGACTCTGGGAAAGGCTAATCGGCGGAAGTCATTATCGATGCTTAACCTCGACTTCGTGATACTGGAACCTCGGTAGCCCTTTAATGCCCCTTCGGTAGGCATCTTTACAGACCAAAGAACTAGAATCCTTAGTAAGGAACCTTTGTCCGATCTAGTGAAGCTCTGATTGCAGAAATGCGAGACCGATGCACTCGTTCAGCAGCGATTATTTCACTTCATCACCACCTTAGAAGACACACCAGTGCGGCAACGACTTCTTCACAATAACCGAATCAGCATTGCTTATGCAAACACTAAACACCTTGTCCCTGATGGATCGCTGACATCTTATGCAGACACTAAACAACTTGTTCATGATGGACTGCTAGTGAGTTTTGAAAGCAGGTTTCCGAGAATGTTGCGACGAGCTGAAGACAGAACCGGATATTATGTCCCAGTAGGCGTGCTTCAAAAGACCACAGTATCAGCATCTGGATTACCAATTGGTAGAGGTTGATGTGTGTACCTCAATGTCAAACACAGAATGTTTTCAGTGGTGTCGGGCCGCTTCTAAGAGAGTATCACGAGTTTTAGAGTGCCTAGAACGCTCCTTTCTCTTCGGATTTGTTGAGTTCGTCGTGCACACTGTGTTCATTCTCCAATTTTTCTATGTCTTCCTTATGAACCTTGCTTCTCGCCTTCTTCGTATCCTTCTGTAAGTATTTTCTCTTTTTGCTTCCATTCAGGTTCAGATTCTTGCCCTCTTGATGTACCTAGATAACCACTCTGATGGATGATGGTGTTGACTATGGACGCTACCATAATACTCGTTGGTAGAGAGATCTGTATGCTGTGGGCTAAGGGCTCATCGAACAACACGAAATGTCTTGTGATTGACGCTATAGCGGCAGCACCAACTGCTGCGACTAGAGAGTATTTATGATATCGATATTCTTGGCAGGAGCTGTAAAGGTAAAGCGTGGCCAGTGTAAACATTGCTAGAGCACACTCGAAGGCTGCAGGTGACGGATCATCGAAGGCGAAGGATAAGGATATTGGGACGCCGGCATAGTTCTGTTGTCAAACATCAGCACTTGAAGATACAATATACCATCAGCATCACTACCTCCAGTTGCTGACAGCTCTCCCACGCAGCAGAGCTGTGCGACGGATCATATCTGCTGATAATGATTGCGCTTGAAATCTGAACGACAACCGATATTGCGTCTAGCATGTTCTTTCCAATGGTGTTCCTGCGGCTTATTCTAAGAGGTGGTGTCTTGGTGGAATGGGGTTGAGGTTAAAAAGTCTGGGTTCTTTCCGACGAGGCTGAGTGTGGGGCATAGGGGTCGCACAATTGCTTATGTAAGCATTCCTTCCGATCTGTCTTGTTTGCCATCAAATTTGCCCCTCCAAGGCTTAATAAGTAGCCTAGCCCTATATAGCAAGTTGCGAGTCTCCCCATTGCAAGCAAATTGCGTTTCCAAATGCGGTTAGTACACAATGATCGCAAGTTGCGAACCCACCCCTAGTGGGGCATGATTAAAGTAGCGCTATTCGTAAAAGCGGCCTGTGGGACCACTTACATCTATCAACCTTAACAACCATAGAAAAGTCGTTGCACGTCCAACAATCAGTTCAACGACTCTCCTTACGCATTTCGTGGGGCATAAAATCCAGGTTAAATAAAATGAAAAGCATTTTTTTGTACAATTACCAACAGCACAATTGCAAACAGCACCCTAGCTTTTCCGTATGAGAGCTTTTAACTGGATAGTCTCACTTAATTGAAAATCCTTGCTCTTTTCCTCCGGGACATCGCTCTCTGAACTGCCGTCGCTTCATCACGCGTAAGTGCGAGTCCAATACCTGACAGGCAGTGTAATTAATGCCCGTGCATCCTCTAGACAAGGTGAAAGTAGCTGCTGAGCACGCAGGCCTGCACAACGACGGCGATTCCCAAGCTATATACTACAAACCATCCCGCAAGGCTAGGACACCGAATGAGAACCGAAGCGACGGGACGAACCCTGAGCAGCCTCCCTCTTCAAACCGGTCTCAGAATTATACTCAATCTCGGATATGTTCCAACAAGACTTGAAGAGCTTGGACCACAAATGTTCCCCGGAATCTTCTCACCGCTTCCAATATCACGCCGATACCGGGACGAAGAGCCACAGGAGGCCCAGTATCCACCACGATGCTATCATCCTACAGCCTGAGTCCAGACCTATATCTCATGAACAGCTTGTAGTAGAAGTCAAGGGGATCTACGCTGGGTTGGTTATGGTCGAAGCGAAGTGCAACGTCAGGAAGCTCGAACACGACTTACCCAAGCCTACTCAAGAGCTCTACGGTCCACTATCCGCGGGCTCCATGGTGATTCTCGGCCTGTTACTTTGGGATATCAAGACTAAGCGGTCGATCGAGAGAATGATCCACCTTGCTGATCAAAATACCTCTGGGAGTCTGCCTTCGCCGACGTTGGAGGTTTTGCTGGCAGATTGCAAGGCATTCTGGGGTAGTCTCAATACCGGCTACTGCTCGCGAATCGGTCAACATGCTGCTTTGGTCTCGAATAGTCTCAGGCGAAGGTGGTTATCTCTAAATCCCTCGCTCTCTCTACCATTCCTAGCTTTTTGTCTGCCTGTGGTAAGAGGAAGCCCAATCGGAAATCCAGACGAGACCAATGAATCTTCCAGTATCGCGCCTTCATTGCCTCTGCTTGTAGGGTCTCTGTACGGTGGATTTGCAGTAGCGGCTCTTGCTATGGCTAACTCCTTAGCTAAACAAAAAGGTCCTATCCGAGTATGGGGATGCATGATGGGCATATCAGCCTATGGTTGGTGGGTGGTGAGAAACGATGCAACTGCATCGGCTTCCCTTTCCATAACGTGAGTGACGTCCTAATCAGCAAAGACAGTGCGTTCCTAAATGTCCACTAGAAATCTGGGTGTTTGGGCCATTTCCGCCTTTCAGTACGGCAACGCCACCTTCCAGGAGTTCAGAATACCCGAAAGGTCGGTCGTCTAGCTTTAACGGCAACGATTCACATTACTGACATTGCCCAGGATGTCATTGATTACTCTACTTGGGGCACTCATACTTGACATGGCTATCGTGAGATTCATAACGCAAAGCGAAGCCCCAATTTCGCAATCTGACCTCCTCAGCCTATCGCCGCCCGCTATGAGTCTGAGCTTGGCTATTACAGCTAATCTTTTTGGTTGTCTCCGAAACCAGCCTCCATCACCGCCACCACGTCATGGGACGGAGATTGGAGACTCTGAATTTAGGGGTGACTCATACATTGAAGGCTCCTTTCAGCAACGCATAGCTGTTCCAGACTTGAAGACCTCTCGCCTTCATCTGCTTGGCAGCCCCCTCAACGAGGATCCCACCAGAATATGGGAAAACGATGACTAACAACTGTTGTACTCGACGAACTCTCATGTGATCTCGAATGTATCCTCATTTTAGAAAGACATGTATACTTGGAAGCTCTGTAAATCTCCCTGTTAGGCTCGTAGAGCCGATGGCTCCGCTGATACTTTACAGACGCGGCCTATTGAACGACATCTACACTACGCCTGTTCTAAATGAGAAGATTTACAACAAACGGCTACGTCCTGGGCATGACTCAAAACTGCTTAAAGACGGCCCTCCCGCGACTCCAAGGTCCTTCCATCACCTGACCAATCTCAATAACGTTACGATATCCGATGATCATGGTCGTCACGTATCCCTGCGCATCGCAGATCGCAAACAGTTGTGATCACATCCTCGAAGACTGATAAGCCTTCCAGCAGCATTCTGATCTGCCGATGCTTCAGAAGTATGAGTGAAGGATGAACACTTCGAAGGCAAATGATGCCCAAGCAGAGTACTGCATTCAGGCCATTCAAAAAAAACTCATGGCGATTGACCTGTGTCTCTATATATATGCCTCTTCACATTATCATCTCGACTTTCTGAAACCGCACTTTGAAAGGTTCATTGAGTGTTGAGGTGATATCGTAACGGTATAGTATATAAACCAAATCGCTAATAGCGTCAATCCAAACCCATTTGTAGCCTGCATTCGTGAATCTGTTTCTACATATACAGTATCAAAATCACGTAAACTTATCTCTTCAACGTGTATTGCTTAGACTTGGGCATACTCCCTCCTGTACCGCCGATGATTTCATCCATTGAGATGCCCCTCGTCACACAAGCCTCGCCACAACCTAGTCTGAAGAATCAAAGCCTCGATGTGCCCATTTACCCACATCCGATTGCTCCATACGTAGCAATGGTCCGAAGCTCCGACAACGATCCCAACCTCGACCTCGCATACGCCCAATTGGACGCTTACAGCTGGGCCTGGCATTCTGGGTCCAGAGTGCACATATTCCTAATTTGTACTGGATGTCTATTTGATGAACATCAGAATTGGCGCTCACGCTGAGTTCGTTAAGCAGAATGACCGGAGTCGAAGCGAAATCTCCAATCCGCGTGGTATATATATCGCTAAGAGTAACGTGGTGTCGGTAGCGTGCCCACTGAGTGTCTGGAAGATTGAGCGGGTTAACCTTTGATTCTATATTGCGGTTCCGAAGCGCAACACTAACATTGACGGTTGCAGGAGTACCGATATCGTTGTCAAGGAGGAAAGAAAATGAAGATCTTTTGCACCGCCATCAGAACCCCCACTAAATTACCTAGTGCGAATCTAATCCTAATTGAGTTAGGCTAGGGCTAAGTCGGTACTATGTAGGTGATCTGGGGGTGAACGCAGTCTGTAAGGTAGGCATAACGATAAGACCGGAGACTGCACGAACATCAACCATGTCAATTCAAGACTCTTAACAATTAGAGCAGACTCCTTCTCGGCGCGCTCCGAGTTAAAAAGGCCAACACAGAAGACCCTTATAGTTGAGCCCGAATGGGCCGACAAGCCTACCTGACCCGCGTATGTTTGGTGAGTACTGGGGTAGCAACTCTGCTATTGATTGGCTATTCCCTTTCATAAAGATTATGTATGACATCACAGGATCTTGAAGACTTTTCTATTTTCCCGCTACCCTTGTTCGGTTATCTTAGATCAAGATCATACGGAGACCTTGTTAGCAATTAGCACTTGCCTACGTTTAATCAGCCAGCAGGTAGAACTTATGATCTAACGGAATCTCGTCAGGGCCGATCTGCATTTGAACCACTGACAGAGACAGTCAATGCAGAGAAAGAAACACAAGTTCTGCAAAGCACAGCAAATAACCCGGAGGAAACCACAGAGACAGACACAAACATAATTCGCCCAATAGACTCTGGGTCTTACCAACAGCAATATGATCGAAAAGGCTATCCGGAGAATCCTACCTCGAGAGCTCTGAGCAGGCAGTCAAGAAGAGCCATCAATGATATTCTAACCACAGTGGGTGTATGTGTTGGAGTAGATGCCGATGGTCAGATAAGGCCAGTCCATGATGGTAGCCCAATCGCTCTGGACAAGTCTAAGGTCACTCGCATCGTCAGAGAGAATGAAATCGGCATGCTCATTGGCTTGGCGGAGGCAGCTCTAGGTGACTTGGCTGCCATGTGGACTGATGGTTTGAGATGCAGGTTACAGGTATGGGGATAAAAGTGAAGCACGTGAAGGGATATTGACCGCAGAGGTAGACGTTTCGCGCATTTTCCGGGGTACCTCTGATGACAATCATCAAATTAGATTGGATGAGATTTGGCTACCTGAAGTTCCTGTTTACAGGATGTCCCGCTGATACGGCATACCTACTTCTCAACATTGCTCGATTTCTAGCTGTGAGGGTAGGTATTGAGAGAATTGCTAGCCGGCTTCGTCCACCTTCCGATTCTGGCTTCATGCAGGGGATCAAATGGTTCCTCTTGAAGAATGCAGGACGATTGTGGGTCCTACTCCACGGGACCCAATCCCTCTATGCTGACATCGGGGAAAACAGGTTCAACTTGACAATTTTTGGGCTTCTGAGCCCTTTGAGAATCTATGCGACATTACAGCATCAACTTCTCATTGCTGCATGGCGACCTCTTCCGCCTCCCGAATTCTTCAACCCGTTCTCACCGTCATCACCTTTACGCCTACCTCGTCTCCCAGATCGACTAGACGGCGCCTCTTGCGTTCGGTTTTTAGCGTCCCTCGCTGTCAATCCAGTGGTCTTGTTAGGTGTACAAGCGTGGATTAGACCTCTAGTTCAACGCAAGGTCCAGAAATACACGCACGCCGCTCTGCCTGCACCGGACTTTCCCGACATATATTCTCTTCAGGCGGCCATTGAAGACGAGATCGATAGGGACAACATTCCTGGCCTCGGTAACGCAGTCGACACCCCCGAGCTATGGGAAAGCAGAAGCGTAAAGGAAGAGCTCGCAAAGGACCTGCAGTACATCGGTAGGAACTTTCAGATCCTACACGACAAATTCTGGACTCTATTCGCGAGCACATCCAAAGAATCCAGCCTCCCACCCCCAACGGAACCACTACCAACTCCACCACCAACACCCGCCTCCCTGGAACCCCTCGAAGACGACCCCTCCCCGCCTTCCCCGTCCTACGACCCCTCCTCATCCTCCGCCTCCCGCCCCTCGTCACCACGCCCTAACATCGAAATCACCGGCTCCACCACCTCAAGCGGCACCGTCCACATGAGCGTCTCCATCCCCGTACGCAGCTCGTCCCTACCCCATCGCCACCGCCGTCGGAGCTCCGACAGCCATCCAGGACCTTCTTCGCCGTCCGCACCGGGTCCTACGACAAGTCTCCACTACCCTAACCACCGCATCACGACTCTCACCGCACAGGCTGCCGACAGCATGGCGCAGCACCTCGCCGGCTGCATCACCGACGTCCTCCTCCTCCCGCTCGAGGCGCTGTACGTGCGCTCTGTCGCGTTGTGGTTCCTCTGTTCGCCTGCTGCCGGTGCCGGGGCGACAGGGTTGGCGGAAACGTGGGTGTATCCGCTCGGTGCGTGGTTCGGGGACGGGTGGGGAGGAGGGTGGAGAGGCGTGGCTGATTATGTGGGCAAGATGGTGCTTGTGCAGGGGCTTGAAAGGGGTATCGGGGTTGCTGTTTGGCAGGTTAGCGTGGGGTTGAGTTGGTGGGTGGGGAGGAAGTGGTTTGAGTGGGGGAGGCAATGATTTCGTACGGATGGGAGATCAGGCCATATGCGTCACGTTTGAGTCTTGAGCATTCGAAGGCATAAGATACCCCCATCTTTGGGCGCTTTGAGCTATATCTTCTCATTTACATTATGTGATAGGCTTCATCCATCGTCAACTAAACCATATATGTATCAATACCGCCGATACCTCCGCTCATCAGACCGGCTTCGGTCTCGCCTTGAGGATGTATGCGGACTCCGTTCCCTGCGCGATGAGCCATGATGATGACTTTTATCCCTCGACCTTGAGCGCCGTCGTGAAGAGCTATAGCTACTCCGCTCACCCGACCGGCTCCGATCCCTCCGTCTTCGCTCCTTGGACCTGCTTCTTTCCCGTCTAGACGAGCTGTGCCGGGACGAGCTGTGGCCGTTCTCCTCAATCAGCAACCTCTCTCTCCTCTCCTCCTTTCTCCTTCCATCGATAGCTAGATTCCTATCTCTCCGCTCTCTCCAATCCTCTTGCCCTTTCCCATTAAGCTCCAACTTCTTCTTGTTCTCCAATTCCTCCTCCGTCAGCATCTCCCCCGTTACCGAATTCTTCAATATAACAGGATTATACGTTAAATCCGTCTTCCGCTTCCCCTTCGCGCCCTTCCCCCACGCTCCGAGTTCCTCGTCGCCAATACCATTAGGCACCTCTTTCGCACCGATACCCAAAAAGGCCGGCCGTCTCTCCACGATGCGGGGTTTGTCGTTCGTAGCACCCTGTGTCCTCCGTTTGCCGACTGGGTCTCCGTCTTTCCAGCCAGACATGCCGCGCATCATGGCGGCACCGAATCCTTCGACAGGGACGGCGGCGTACTCGTCTAGTGTGGAGACGTCGGGCCGTGATGCGACGTCGGCCTTGAAACGGTCTTCTTCATTTGCGTAGTCCTCGAAGGCGGAGTCCTCTAGCTTGTAGTCATCCCTGTTGCCTTCGGAGATGGGGATGACGAGATTTGACTTCTTCTCTCCACCCAGCAAGGCTTCCATTGCCTCTTCGTCCTCCGTCTTGGGAGCTCTGGCAGCTTGTGCTGGGGCTCGCTGAGAGGGTTGCCCTTCAGCCATTGTGGTGTCGCCATCCTGGTCTTTCTGCGCAAAGGATATACCTGACTGTCTCGAGACCTCATCCCTTTCCACTTGAGCGGCTCTCGGCTCCACATATGTCCCTGATCGAGCGGCCTGTACGTCCGCTGGCAATAGATTTTTCCGCCTCTTCTTCCTGCTCTCTTCCCTCCAGTCACGGTTCTTCTCCGCCTGTATAACCAGTAGTGCCTTCTCTTCTTTCCTTCCATTAGTGACAACAGCACCGGATTGATCGAATCCGGACACTAGCTGGGCGGCAGGCTGCGCTTCATCCTCACCGTCCGAATGGTCTGCGAGAGCGGAATGGGGGCGTTTTCTGGGGGCCGGAATGGGAGGACCTTTTGGTTTTGGGGCCCCAAATGAGATGGATATTGGCTTTGGAGGTCGGGGGGAGGAGGAGGGAGGATTTGCGGCGGGCATAATGAGTAGTAGAAGTGAAGCTTGTCGACGAATTTGTTAGACTCTCTATACTCAGTCATAGCCCAATTCAACGCCAAGCTATAAGGCTGAAGATGATATAGTGCTAACCCGATCGAGATGAAGTCTTGGCGAAACCATGCTTCTCACAACCTGCATACCTTATCCCTCCTTGGCCCCGCGGGCATTCTACTTCTTAGGACAGGACCACCTTCTCATCTCATTCAGCTGCTCGTTCATTGTTGTTGTGTCTATGTAGCTGTGGCCGACAGCGACCACAAGATCTGTGTAACGCTAGGAACTTTGACTCTAGGAACTTGAATTTTGGGCCTAAGTAAATGAACAGCCGAGCAAGCACTTCTCCCACAAAGCCAAATCCATGGGCCTAGTTTCTCATATTAAATGCTGTACGAGTTGAGAGTGGAGATTGCTGCTAAGGCCACCACAACTTAGATATCTTGAGGCAGAAAGGCTTCAGGGCTCCCCAATCACACCCCCACCTCTCACCCCCTTTTCCCCTAGTCCATCTACCAAAACCCCCCACCTTATCGCTCACAGCCTTCCCTCCGTAACACATCCAGCCCAGACCCTAGAAAATGAGATGTTTGAATTTCAAGACAGAAGCTGCTTTGGCGTCGAGGTTCGCAAGGTGGCCTAATCCTGAGCCACTGCGGCGCAAGGTCAACGGTTATTGCCCCGCCAGAGAGTTGCTGAGACCCGCAATCACAGAGCCCCATGTCAAATCAACACAAGCCTGAAGGACATGCAACTTGTTCAAAACTGCAAGAAATGCCTTGCGAAATAAAAATGCCCATGTTGGCAAAAGAGAGGCCTAGATGGAAAGATAATCGACCGTCTTGCTTGGTTCCGATATGTATGTTCCCTCGCAGATAGACGCTCAAACATTGAAATACTATTTGGATGAGGTAAAGAGCTTGTACCCGCCGGGCACCCCTTTCTGAAACAAGCCCTCCGGGTCATACTTCCTACTAATTGCCTGTAACTTGGCCTTGTTCTCCGATCCGTAACTCGCGATTGGATCTTGGAAGGCACCTGCATAATTCAGGTAGATCCAGCGATTGGTAAGATTTGTCTGGCGTGCTTGCTCGTCTATCTGTGTAAACACTTGGTTCGCTGCCTCATTGATACGATCATCGAGAGGGTTGGACCACTGCGCTGAAACGAGCATGAGGACAAGAGGATTCCTAGATTTCTCAAGACCAAGAGGATTACCACCCGTGGTGAGCGATCTGTTGGTGATGGACGTGGGCAGGGCCTGGAACACGAGCGTGTATGCAATGCCTTCGGCGGTGGCAATTCCGGAAAGAGAGGCATTGAAAACGTCAACCGCGGTATTGAGGAGGTCTACATTGTTTTTGTATGTCCTTGTAACATACAGTTGACTTGGAGAAAGAAAAGTTAGCGGTTTGATTTTAAGGATCTCGACTAAGGATAGGAAGTTAAATGGTTGGTCATAATTGCCGAGCAGAATTTCGTACCGTTGACCTGAAGGTTGGAATCGCCCCTCATTCGTTACAATGGTGCTCAGATTGACTATCGCCATAGTGTTCAATATTTGTGGTTGAATATTGGTTAAGGGGGCGAAGGTCTTCGGGTATGCTTCCGGCTTTGTATATACTATCGTGTTGGTAACAACAAGTCCGCCCGCTGCCACACTGTACCCGTAACTGTTTATTAGAGATGCGTACTCATCATATTCGGATGCCGCGTTGATGGAATAAAAGGCTTGAATTTGTTCTTTTCGCGTGTTGATAGGGTTGAAAATATTGCCACCCCAGACGTCCCCTTGCGGGAAGACTCTAAAGTCAAAGCGGGTTGATGGAATTTGATGACGGCTTTATTGTTATTCTATGGAGTTGAGTGCTACTTATGGTCCATGCCAAGCCATAATAGGGCTGAGATGCTGAATTCCAACACGGGTCACCACACCGAAATTGTTGGAACCACCTTTGAGCGCGAACCATAGGTCTTGGTTGAAGCTACTGTTAGCATTGACAATACGACCGCTGGCCAAAACGACTTCGAAGTTTTCAACGTTGTCACATACGAAGCCAAACCGGGGCGCGAAGTAGGACATTCCTCCTGTTTGAAAGTTGAAGGGTCAACATCAAATGTTCAAGATTCTGATTATCGCATAATAAAAATTCTCCGTGGTGGAATATATAACGAGATAGTCTTACCACCGGTCATAAGACCCGCGACCCCAATATCTGAGATTCTTCCTCCAGTGAGTGAAAGGCCTAGAGGGTCTAATTGAGAGTAGACATCTATCCATCTATTTCCCGGTCCGGCTGAGACGATAGTGTGGTTTGGATTGATGGATACTGTGTTCATTGCACTTAGATCGATAGTCACGCCATTGTTGATATTCGCACTGCCTGCCCAGGGCGTATGGCCACCACCGCGAATTGCAAACTGACACCGAGGCTGGCCACCATACAATAAGAGCTTGGAGCTAAGGACACGTATTGATGCAGCTACATCTTTGTTGCTTTTTGGACTGACAACGCAGCTTGGCTCCACTTGCTCCTCTTGTTGAGACCAGTATGAGTTGAGCGATGCATTGTATGCATCAGTCCCGGGGTAGGAGACTTTATCACCGAGCACTAGTTGGAGCGAATTGCACTGATAGGGGAGATTTTGTTAATGACACCAACATAGGAGCAAGACTTGAACCACGAAAGCCTACGAGAGATATTTTGTGTAGAAGAAAGAGAGAGGTACGGATGGGTTACTAACACAGGTAGCGCCCCTGGAGTTGAAAGTCGTTAAAAAGGGGTTAGGGCTGGTATAGGATATAGTGGTTGGCAGACAATGCAATATGAGTACCAAAGTTCGAGTTCCTATGGCCATGATGAGATTAGCCAAGCCGAGGATGAATTGAGAGTGGGCCGGGCTGGGGATGTTTTGAAGATGAGCGGATCGGGGCTTCTGAAAGCAGGTCGTCCCATAAACTTATAGAAGTCGCAGACGTGACCAAATACGCTTACACCGCATTCAGCCCCCGTGCTTGCACTCGCACTCTTAGTTGAACTTGCGGCTTGTAGGCGTGCCCTATACCCTGTTGCGGTTGCTCTGCGGGAAATTATTCATCATCAAATAGCCGAATGTTACACGCCACTGTCATAATGAAGTAGACCACGGATTTAGCCCGCGGTTAGCGACCTTGCAGGCTACTTATGTGGTTCAACTTGCAACTCCCCAATTCAAGGTCCAAATGCACTGATCTAGTACTGTCGGCTGAGAAAATCTGGAGCTGCGGAATCAAAGGTAGCGAGCACTGGATCTCTGCTCGTTAGGTAGGTGATCTGGGCATATAGAGCACTATAAAACATGAGCCATCGTCTGCTTAACTTACCTGTCGAGTTCTCAGCCTGATGAATGCGAAGGGATATAGAACTTACCGAATGCGCAAAACTGCATCCTCGTAACAGTATGGCGTGCCAGATGTCAAAGCGTCTGGTCAGAGTCCCTGCGACCTTCTGGAAAGGCAGCAGGAGCTACTTGACTGGGAGGCGGGAAAACGACCTGGGCAGTAGGTGGCACCTCCTCCAAAAGGTCGGAAGCTGAGGCTGTTATTCAGCTTCCCGTCATTCAGAAAGCGATTGGGATTGAAGGCCTCGGCATCTTCTCCGAAGACGCCGCGGTCGAAGAGCATTTGTCGGTATGGGAGAAGGACCCGATTTCCTGGTCGCAATAGCTTACCGCCAATTCTAGCTTGGGTCTGGACGTCACGGACGGAGACCGACGAAGTGGCCAACCGCAAGACTTCATGATAGAGAGCCATGAGCCGCGGACAGTCGGCAAGCCTTGAAGCGAATAAGATAGTGTTGGTGGATGATTCGTACAGAGGAAGAATTTCGGTACGGATAGTCGAGAGAAGAGAAGGCGAATGAAGGAGGTACGCGAAAACCCAGAAGCAAAGCTTCCAGGCGTTGGCATTGATGCTGCGTGCAAATTAGAGCCTGTGGTAAGGCTTCAATGAGGCGGAGGCACACATACACCCAATATATCATCATGAGATAGGCCGCAATATCTGGAGGCTTGACTTCGCGGGCCCTCAACTCGGCTTCCAGGGCTCGGACCAGCCAACACTCGCCCGTTCTCTGATCTCTAGGCATCTCAAAGTACAGCGTCAGTGCATCTTGCGCCGCCTTTTTGGCTGCGATCATGTCATTACACCATGGCGGGGGGATCTTGTAAGTAAGCTTCCAACTCTTGTCGTCAAATTCGAAGAAGTTTTCGAACAGTTTGGGCTCAATTTTCAATAAAGCCTTCCCAAAGAACGCAGTGGTTGCCCCTTCGAGTAGTGATTTGCGAGTCCACTCGAGTAGGGAGACGACTCGACTAGTTGGGGTCGAAGAGAGGATAATAGAGGAATGCATAGAATCCCAGCTCACCAAGTCATGAATTCTTGCGAGGAAAACTTCCTGAAGGTCGTCTAGTTGCTTTCCGGGGTGAAGCTGCACTCTTATCATCTGCTCTGCTAGATGAGCGAGTGCTTTCTGCGAAGGATTCGGCTCGAGCATGAATTGCTTTAGTGATTTCTCTGGTGGGCTTTCAAACATCTTGTCAACAGCGGCAGGCGTGGCGCCGAATGATTTCATCATATCCCTCATATACAGATCGAAAGTCAGTTGCGCAGTGTTGTTGTTCGTGGCCTGCACATCCTCAGCGGCAGTCATGACATATATCTTCTGACCAGCGAGAGTGATTGTGAATGGCTCTCGAGTGTTCTTAAAATACTTCCTGGGCTTTTCGTCAGTGCCTGAGATACGTCACCCTTTGGACTTGTTGTACACACCTTCCCGCAGTGAGGCAACCATCTGCATCACGGAAGAATGAAAGGGCGTGACCTTCGAACAGGAATTCAAGCGGCCATTGTGGAAAGAGGAAGCTTTCACTTACCTAAGACTGGATTGGATGTTAGCACATGTAGAGCGTCATGGCCATCTCGCCAGGCTTACAAGGGACCCAGTATGGGAGCTCCTTTGGCTCATCTGGCCGTAGAGCTGGTAGGACTGTAAATGCCCATATTCGCCAGAGCACCAAACAGATCGAAAGGATACATGGCGCCCACAAATATTGGAGATTCTTTTCGCTCAAACCCTTGACAACGAACACCGTTGTTTGTAGCCACTGCTCCAGAACACGACTCAGCATCGTGTGTGAGACAGCTGCAGAGAAAAAATGAAAAATCCTGGGTACAACCCGACGGGTCACTGATTTATGGTAATCGCTTACCCATAAGACGGACCTTTGGACTGCGCCGATGAGCAATTTGAGACGTATATTACACTCATCAATACCGTGACGCTTAGAGAGCCTCGTATTGAATTTCAACCTGCAAGTTACCTTCATCGAGACTCGCCGACTGACAAGGATGTGTGCCTCAGCTCAGCCTTTGTGTTCGATTGGCGTATGCTGCATGACGTGTGTCTGAGCTTCCTGCGTGTTCCACACCACACCAAACGGAGATGTTGCCTATTGAGGCGCTTGTTCCTTTGGAAGCCGGAGCGACTAGGAGGCTACGATCGACTGTTGAGCTCCACAAGGTATCTGCTACATTCGCTTCCTCCTGTTAGCCGCTAGCGAGCTTGAGAAGTAGGACCTACAGAGACACAGTTCCACACCCTTTCTTTCACGATTCGTCCTCTTCATTTATTGCCCCCCTACTTGTTTTTTAAAATGATAGAATCAGCGAAGCTGACTAGTTGAAGACATACAACAATGGTCCTAGTGTTACCAAGTTCCTTCTTACAGCTCAATATTGTGTACCTTTGATCAAGCTCGAGCTGTCCTATGGTCTAGCCGGGAACCACACGTTCGCAGCACTCATCGTGCATCGTCGTTGGGGAACATGACCACCGACATGTTTCCTTTCGACAAGTGGCGCGTGCTGTTGGCATCCTTCTTGCTTTACAAACTCCAAGGCATCTTTGTAACCCATTGGCTCCGCCGTCCGGTACGTTGAGGAAATACGTTCATGCCGTTACAAAAGCTCTAATGAGCGCTAGTAGCAGAAGATCGTGGTAGCTGGAGCACCCACGTTCATCGGCCAATGGCTTTCGGGCCTTTGGAGCGTCGTTGGTACTGCTGGAATGGTGAAACAAGCCTATGCAAAGGTCTCTCATTCAATCTCAGTCGCAAAGTCTTATCTGACATTGGCGCCCCTAGTCCGGTGGTAAAGCGTTTGCGGTTCCAACCTTTGCCAATTATAGTGTCTATGTCTCAGAATCTAGGGACATCACCGACCTTGGCAATGCGTCTCCGAAAGATCTTTCATTCAACAGCGCTTTGGACGATGTGAGTGATATATCTCGCTCAACTCAAAAGGTTCGTGGACAAACAGTTGACCGTTGCTACTCCCTGCAGATGCTGTTTCCACATTACACCCTCCATGGCTGGAAATACGACATCAAAGATCCTTACAATTCCGCTTTTGTCCTTGCCATGAAAGCCCGTCTCAGGAATAGTCTTCCCGCCATGCAAGCTAGATTGCAAGGAGTGCTTGAGGACTCATTTCGACGATTAATGCGTGGGAAAACAGATCCTGACGGCATGTCGCTTTTCTCCTTTAAAGCTCATATGTTAGCTGACAGCTGCAGGTTGGATCAATCTTTCAGTATCCACATTAGGATACACGGTGGCGGGGGATATGAATACAGCTACTATATTGGGTGGTGAATTATGTGGGTCAAGCAGTCTATTTAAATAAGACCTCGAGTAGCTCTGACCATTCAAAGCAAATAATCCATCCACTGTTCGTGCAGCGATGCAATACTCGCGCGACGCCGCTATCACAACAGAGATACTGAAATACGTCCCTGCTGTACTTCGACCGTAAGTAGTGTGGCTGTTTGATTGAGAGGATGCGTTTGACTTTGAGCAGCATTGTTGGTCGTCTGACCATGCACTGGAGTGGGGCAGAGAGAAGACTCTTCAGGCGCATAATCCCAATAGTGCAAGAACGGCTCAGGGACGTCAATAATGGCTGCGAGAAACCAGTAAGCACATCACACTGGTCTGTTAAAGGCCCCCTTGATCTTGACACATATCAGCTCGATTGCATTCAGTTCATGATCGACAGTTCTAAGAAAATGTCTAAACCATCTGCATTGTACGTGTATCAACAAACGCTTGGGCTGTTGCTCGCTGGATCTCAGCAAGCACCGATGGCAAGTTCTCATTCACCCTTGGAAATAAAGGTGGGAGCGTATATTGAGCACGCTATAGATGATTACGTTCATGCTGTACAGCATGTGCAAGTACACCGATTACTTAGAACCTCTCCGCAAAGAAGCCGTGGAAGTTTCGGATGAGGGACTATACGGGTCAAACCCGGAAGACACACCTTTCATGGACAGCTTCTTGAAAGAGTCGGCGCGTCTGAACCCTCTACGGACTGGTGAGTGCTCCTTGATAATGAAATGCCCACGACAATGGTCTTGTCCCTTCCCTGACGGAAAGTATAGTCACCATGGATAGGAAAATGATCAGTCCGAATGTAAGGCTCCAAGATGGCACACACGTTCCACAGGGGAATGTCATGATCGTTGCTCAAGCTTCAGTGATGCGAGACCAAGCCTATTTCGTCAACCCGGATGAATTCGACCCCGCGCGTTTTCTCGCCACGGACAAGCACACTGTCAGATCAAAGACCAGATTAACGCACCCTAGTAATGAGTTCCTGTTCTGGGAAACGGCGAGCCGACCATGGTAAGTCACATTGACAATCCTTTCTCGCAAAGCTCCTGAACTCCATCCTGAAGCACACCTATATTAAACAAACACCAGTCCTGCCAGGTTCTACGTGTCCATGATTGCGAAGATGATGATGAGGTATCTTCTGTTACGGTATGAGTTCAAGCTGGTGGACGAGCATGCGGCTTCAACCTTATGCTGGGGTACAAATCTGTTACCTCATCCGAAGCTTCGAATGCTCATTCGCGAGCGTACTGTATGGGTAAAGAGAGGGTCCGTATGAAATCTGATTGTATAGATTGTCAGAATGATCAAGACCAGCCTAGATTCGATGTTAACCAGGGGTATAGTGATAGCAAAGACCAAGTCTACAGAGTCCTGTAGATTTGACGAAGTTGCACACAAACCGTGAGGTAGCTGCGCAGTGGTACGAGTACCCTCCTGAGGTGGATTTGGGGCGGGGTATCGAGAACCCCACCTCAACTCGACAAGTGTGGTGTCCCAAGATACATTTCGTAATAGCCCTGTCATAGCAAGATCGGGCTGTCTATACTATGGTCTCCTAACGTACCTCCTTGGCACTAGCGATTTCCATTCGAGGAGGACGGCATGTGCAAATGCTTCAGACGCTAGAATATTTACCTTGAAAATCTGGATATTTTCCGATTGGTACCAATAAGTTCCCAGAGCCACCTCAGGGATGGGACTTGCCGCCAGCGAAGCCTGCATGATATGCACCTGCAATTCCAATCGCAAGCACCTCGTGGGTGACACGGCTAAAAATAAAAGACGTGTACCGTCTGCTTCCGTTTGCTTGCGTGACTACTAATGAGCCTTTTTGTGTCCATGCCCGCCCTCGTCAGAGTCCTAGAATTAGAAGGTTTGCGTGTCGAATTGGTCAAGCGGTCTGATTTCCTATTTTACTCGGGTAGTATCAGCTGGGGAAGGTGCATGGGGGTGTAGTGGCATTGATCACTACTGGGCCACGGGTTCTTTTGCCCCCCCCATTTGCGCACGAGCTGATCACGCTTGTACCACTGCTGCTTGATTATGATGCATTATCGGATGATCCTTTAGCATATCCCACGCCCCGGAAGTGGGCAGAACTGTCAGCCCTGCATTCAGAAGAGCTGAGGTGAGATGGTGAATTAGGAGCGTAATCCATACTTCCTTCCATATGTATGTGACACACTGATGGTTTCGTCATCCGCTCCAATCGGAATGACTGGCTCGATCTGATGATCCTCAATCCAGAAGTAACGCAGTGCACATCCTTTACTCAGCCTTGGTAATACCAGCAGAGTGTTAGGCCGTAAAATGAACAAATACATGACGCAGAGGTACAGATTTTGATCATACAGGCTGCGCGCCCGAAGCGGCCCCCTCTGTCGAACTCATCCGCGCAATCCGGAATAAGTTACCAGTTTTTTGTAAGAAGAGCCTAGACTGAGAGGGTTCAGGCCAAGATGGAACGAGAACCTAGCAGACACATTTGAGCTCTCTCGGTAGCACTAGTGATCTCGACTCCCACACTGTACGAAAGATACCGTGTAACCTTAAGCTTCCCTTCAGACTGAAGAAGCGGGATCCTCAGCCTACAATAGAGACACAAGGGGGATCATTAGTACAAGCTCTTGCTTGAATTCCGTGCTTACTCTCCTATAGCACTGTGGCCACCTATTAGTCACGTCTTAAAACTATGATTTTGATGTATGCGATAGGCTAGATGTTGAATCCAACGATCATGATTGCAAGCCAGACTCTCAAGAAGCAGAACCACTCGCTTTGGTCGTTCGAACAGCGAAGGCAGGAGGTTCAATCGTGACGAATGAGTCTCTGAAGCAGCAAGATTATTCATTTGGTCCCCACCAAGCGTATACCTCAACATACAGCCAACTAAGCCTTCTCCACATCAACAAGGGTGACGGTTGAAGGCCTATATCGGTGGCCAGTGGAGTAGCAGATTTTCAAAATGCAGCTGACCCCGGTTTTAGCGTGAACACTCTGCATCTGAGAGTAGGCTGACCCAATATCCCATTCAGAAAGCGAAATACCAGACGGATAAGGCAACCCCGAGAAGCAGTAAACCGATTGGAAGCGAGGAGGAGTCCACAAAAGCACGAACTGTAGGCTTTTCCGGCTTGGGCCCAACGTCCTCTGGTGCGACCCTCCCCGAAGCTCCTTTGGCACCTGCATTAGATGGATTTGCAGTAGTCTCAGTCGGAAACACCATCTTCCCTTCTGGCAATTGGCTGCGGCGAAGGAATACATCCGGCAGAGATGGAGCACTGATCTCAGACTGGACTGCTGCTCGCGTTTCTGATTTACCACGACCCCGAGAGGATCCTGGTGGCACTCCGTCTTCATTGTCAGCGGAGGTAGATTCGTACACAGCATCACTATGCAGACGGTCGTACTCATAGCTCATTAGGGTATTTACGAAACTCATGGCGGTCGATACCAGAAAAGAGATGGAATTTGCTGAAGTTGGTCCGCCGAATTATCGGTCCGCGTGCCGAATATAGACTATAGACTCCGGGGGGGGGGGGGGGGTCGGGGTGTTAATCAAGGAGGTAGCTGGTCTTTAACACCCTTCTAGGCTGATTTCATCATTTTTCTCAGCTTCTTATCGAGGCATCATAGGTTGATTAAAAGTGTACTCAATTCAAGGTTCCCTTTGAAGGGGGTAAAGAGAGATGGATGAGGCTGACAGGTCCCATGATCAGGTGGGTACGGGGCAGCCAATCGCAATTCTTACTTAGTTTGCGTACGATTAAGGTATTGTATATCACACTTCATGCCACATACATGCAAAGCTTAGGTAGATAGCCAGATCAATGAGCTGTGTTTTGATAAAGTATTCACCTTAGGCTCGGCTGATTCGTTTTAGCGTTCACACGCTAATTCTTCAGAGGAAAGGGCCTACCTTGCTCGGCAAACCAAAAAATACCAAAAATACCAAAAATATATACAAAATATACAAAATATACAAGTAGAGTTAATTACGTTAAATTTACACACTTAATCTATATTTCTATAATTTTAGTGAAACACTCCAAACAGCTTAAAGCTGTTATCTATACTTTTAAAAAGTTATAATGGAGTTTTGGATAATGTTTAAAACGAGTATTATCCTTAAAATAAAATTCGAAAGTTACATGATGCACGGAATACGAGTACAATGGATCCCCCTCAACTCTTCGTAGAATATACTTCGTAGGCCGTCAATGCCTGTGAAGTCCCTTAAGGGTATTCAGTATAACTTGATCAATCATTCCAATCAATCAATCAAGCAAGCAAGCAGGCAAGCCCCTCGACCAGATTCGTTTTATTCTACTTATCTGCAATGCGAACCTGGCCAATACAAGAACCTTGACAATAGTCGAGCCCAGGCCGAGAAGTCTGCAGCTTCATTCGGCTATTCCTTGGTTGTTCTCGTAGCTTAGCGACTACGGCATCTGTAATGCTAGGAGTTTGACCACTACGGCTTACATGTGTAAGTAGGCAGGTAAACAAACAGCCGAGCAAGTAAAAGTTCCATAGAGTAAAAGCCATCACCTCGGCTATCCCAGAGTCATGCAATGAATGACGTGAAACGCTTGCGTTGACAACAGTGTGCCAATCAGAAAAATGCCTCGAGGCTTTTGTTTTCCCGTAAACCCTTTTCAACGTCGACACCTTCCCCAGGAACTCTGCCATAGCTGTGAGAAGAGAGACCTGTTCTGCTCTCAAGCCTACTGACATTTGACGAAAGCTGCTCCGTCTTCTCCACTCCCGGAGCTGTACCCCCTTTGCTCTAATCATCCACAAGAAAAGGGCTTGATTTTTACCTCCCGTGCCGTTAGCGATGCCTTTTCCATGAGTCTCAACCTCGTACCCGAGGTGGATAAGGGGGCACGAAATTACGTATACATCAACTGTAGCAGTGTGTATACGAGCGTGAACAGGGGGAAAGTGGAAAGTCTGACACGAATCTCCAAGGAGGAGGTATCGCCACTACTGTGCCGCCTGTTCTGTGAAACAAATTTTTTTTCTGTCAGCTCCATTATCTTGGCTTGAGGTTCGCTTGATGTTGGCCTTAAAGTCTCTACTTCTAGCTCCCGCTTGTAGGGGCCAAAAATTCCAGAAGAACACCGTGCATCAATCGCCTGTCAATGTACTAAGCTTTCAGCCAGTCTCAATGAAAAGTCGTAAAGTACTTTATGGAATGTTTGGCTTCAGACCGTTGAGTCAAATGCCGCCGCCATCCCCATCATCTTCGGTATTGACAGCTAATAAGTTGGATGTGGACAATGAGTAATCAATCGCCAGGTAGTGAGGTGAACTTACACGTTCTTATCGTGGACTTACTGAGTCAGGCGTCCAGCACCAAAACGTGATGGAATTGCGATGTAGCAATAACTTACTACTATCTATTAAGCAGAGGAATTCCTCCTTGCGCCAAATACAAACAAATTAAGCGGGACAACGCGGTCCAATGACAGGAGTCTTGGGAGTGGATGTTTCATATCGGTTCCTGCATATTGTTGACATGGGGAGATGAGAAGATGAAAAGATACTTCGTAGAGGCTTGAGGCGGGAAAGATCAGCTCCTTCAGGGGGTGGTATGATTGCTACTGGCCTGCCTTACCCGATTCATGAGACTAGCCGCCCAGCATTCTCCTTTTTCAGCTTCACCTTACCCTTCCAACTACTTGACTTTTTGCTCTGCCACTTTAATGTTCCATCCACCTTCTACCCTTTCAGATGCGCCATTCTTCACTATTCTTCTTAGCCGCCCAGACTAATCTCCTGATTACTTGGAGGAATTCGAAAGAATCAGAGAAATCATGGACGGTTTTCTTCCCTCCTCTCAACCCTTCCCTTTCATCTTGGCCAGTCTCAGAATAAGTAACATACGCAAGTGGCATCTGCCCTGGATTCGACATCAAGCGTGTCAGCCTCAGCATCACCGGCGAATTCCATAGTGGCACGGTAGGCTACATGCCGTTGCCATCTGCAAGCCCAACCTTTCTTGCCTGCAGCAGTGAATCTATTTCCGACTTATCATTACTTAAAACACGCACTTATAGCATTTGACCTAGGTGGAATGAGACCGAGATCATCACCCCCTCTGGCCTTCCTACGTGAAATTGTCCATTAGATGGACCTATAATCCCTTTGCCAGCATATTCTCGTTACAATACCTGAAATGCTCTCGTGTCGCTGACTTCCTTTAACCGGATCTTGTGGTTGACGGTCTCCTATGTCGATCTTCCGTTATTGCATGCGTTGGGGGATATTCTGGGCCACGTTGGTAAATTTCGCTACAGCTGGTAAGTCACTGATCTCCTTTTTCGCTTGATAGCGGGAAGGTGCTGGATATGTTGCTTAGCTCTTACACTGGCCATAATGCCTGAGTTGTTTCTCCATGTGTAGAGATCTATTCTACGGCTTCACGACGGCTAATTTCGTTGCTGCACATGCAGAAAGATTTTCAGAAAATGAAGTCCACCCTCGCTTTCTGAACATATCTGGTTCACTGTCTCCAGCGTCGTCTTCGTCGCTTGACTCGGCATCGACTCTGCTCCCCCAAGCACCAGCAGACTACTGCGGCCTCTGCATTATAGAGGCCCCCGGCGGCATTCGTCTGGTATATTGGGTAAGTAGATCTTCGCAAAACTTCTTTTTCTTCCTGTTCCGGACCACTTTCCAAGTCGCAAGACATGTTTCGAGAGCAACGAATTCTACATACCCTCAATGAATATTTGATTGTTAGGGACTTTGGACTTGGATAGTGTCCGTTCAATGAAAAAGAGACCTGGATAATCTTTTGGGTTGTTTCATTTCTTTGCATTTGGCCCTGAAAGAAGAAACACTAACCCGGACTTTGTTGTAGGAACCTGACGAGGTGGAAGTTCAGGCCAATGTCACTGCAAACTCAAATGAGCCGTACACAGTAGTCGATAATGGGTTCACATAGTAAGCGAGCAGAAGGATCTTCTTCATGTCAATGCAGCTGATTCTCGCCAAGCACTTCTCCGTCGGTATACGTGATATATAGCGAGCTGCAGGCAACGGTGTCAGCGACAGGCACCTGCGACTCGTCAGCGTCCGGAGATCCCGTGGGGCCATCTTATGCAGCGAAGACAATTGGGTATTCTTCGCGTTTTCTTGCTTACGGGACCGTCGCCAACCCGGGGCCCAACTGCGACGAGCAGAACATCCCGGGGGGATTTCACACCATCGATTTCAGCGAGCTCTATTACACGCCTATTGTTACGAGTACAGTCTACAAAGCAGGCTGTCCTCCTTATGCGAACCCGCGTCTGTCTTTACCCGCGGAACTAACCAATGTCGACCCTGCGTGGAAGACATGCCAACCTCTTTTCTATGGAGCTTTTGATCCACCAAGCGTCTTGACCAAGGCCAGTCGTCTTGCTCCCGCTCAAGTCGATCCTGCATCAGTCACACCCACTCCGCTTCCTGCCCCAGCTGTGCCTGCCGTAGCTCAGGCAACACCGGCTGCTCAAACTCCTGCTGCAACACCAGCGCCAAACAACGATGGGCCAAATGCAGCAGCAGTTGACCCACCAGCATCTGTCATTGGCACCAATGACGGAATCTTGTCGAATGGGAATACTGATGAGGTAGTGGCAACACCCGCGGCTTCACCAAAGTATAGTGATCCGAACTCGCAGCAAGCCGGTGTGAACAAGGATGATCCGAGCGGCCATTTGATTGCGCCTCCAGCAGCCGTCATAGTCAACTCTCCGGCTCAAACTCCGGCGTCTGAGATGAGTTCGAAGAATGCGGCTGCTGCCAGTGGTGATCCAAGCGGCCAGGTGATTCAGCCTGCTCCTGCAGTGGTGGCCGAATCTCCAGTTCAGAATCTATCGCCTGGGACTGACCCGAACTCGCAGAAAGAATCGGGTGGCAAGGAAGACCCAAGTGGCCACGTGAAAGAGCCTGCTGCAGCAGTCATAGTCAATTCTCCGGTTCAATCCCCGGCGCCTGTGGCTAACGTCGTCGTTGCCCAAGGTACTACGCTGACGGAAAACGGCCCTCCAGCGAGCATTGGTGGCAAAGCTGCCGTTTATTCCTCAGGCTCTGTTTATGTGGATTCGACTCCAGTGGCTGTTCCTACCCCGGCGCCAATCCCTCCAGCCAAGGCTGTCGTTGCTCAAGGCCAGACGCTTTCCGAAGGTGGACCTTCAGCCAATGTCGGCGGAAAGGCTGCAGTGTACTCCGCAGGCTCCATTTACCTAGACTCATCGACTCCGGTTGCCGTCCCTAAAGCCGAGGACAACAACGTGGTGGTTGCCCAAGGTCAGACACTTACCGAAAACGGTCCAACTGCCAGCATCCGTGGGAAGGCGGCCGTGTACTCTGCCGGCTCCGTCTACTACGACTCGACTCCTATACCGATTCCCAAGGCTACTCCGACAAACGTAGTCGTTGCCCAAGGCCAGACGCTTTCCGAAAATGGCCTTTCCGCAGTCGTTGGTGGGAAGACGGCGCTTTACAAGGCAGGTTCAGTCTACTACGACTCGACTCCAGTTGCGGTTCCCACACCGGTGCAAGGTCAACAAATCCCTCCGCCGGTCGTTGCGGCTGGGGTAACATTCGCGCCAACGGTACAGAATCCCTCCCCAGTCGTTGCAAATGGAATCACGTTTGCGCCAGCGGTGGAGAAGGGCTCTCCCGCGGTCGCAGGCGGTATCACATTTGCAGCAATAGCACAACCCGTTCCGGAAAACACCCGTGAGCCTGTCGTGGCTGGTGGCATAACTTTCCAACCTAGCCATGTTCAACCACCAAACGCTGTAAACCTAGAGACGCCAGCACCACTTTCTGTGGGTAATAACCCCGTGCTGAAAGCCGCGAATGGTGGCTTGATCGTAGCCGGGAGTACGATAGCTCAGGGAAGCACGACCAGCCTGCTTGGGCATGTGATCGCGGCGAACTCCGACAACGTGGTTGTGGATGGTACAACCCACTCCTTAGCACCTGTCACTGCCTATCCTGTTGAGACACCGACAGTGACACCGCTTGAGATAGCCAATCGCCCCGTACTGAAAGCTGCAAATGGCGACCTGGTCGTAGCAGGCAGCACAGTGTCTCAAGGGAGCACGACTAGCTTGCTCGGTCATGCTATCTCTGTCGGCGTCGACAACGTCGTTCTAGACGGTACGACTCGTGCGTTTGGGCCCGTTACTGCACATCCTCTTGAGACACCAGCTCCGCTCGAGATTGCCAACCAGCCCGTAATCAAAGCTGCGAACGGCGCATTGGTCATTGCAGGTACTACAATACCGCAGGGTAGTCAGACTAGTCTGCTCGGACACGTCATCTCGGTGGGCGCCAGTAACGTCGTCGAAGACGGTAAAACCCTCACTTTCGCAACCAACACTGAAGCCACTGGGCAACGATCCGTCCCGAGTCTTCTATACGGGTCATCCGATGTAGTAACAACCCTCATCCCAGGCGCCACATACTCATCCAACGGCCACATCACCACCTACACAGGATCCACCCCCTCCGGTTTCACACAAGCGACATCAAGCGTCATCGGCACCACGAATATACCCCTACTAGCATCCGCTCTGCCGGACCAGGTCTTCATCGAAGCATCAGCGTCCGCGACACCAGAACAGCTCTTTGTCGAAGCATCATCATCATCATCATCATCATCATCAGCCGTGGAGTACGTACAGAACGGCAAAACCGCAACGGCAGCCGCGCCAAGCAATGTCCCTCTCGGCGGTCTGATCCTGGCCGGTCTCGACGCCGCACCTACGAATACGTCGGTATTACCATCTATCGTTTTCGTAAACGGCACCGTGGGTTCTTCGACCTCAACGTCTTCGGCCCTAATGCCTTCGGCCCCAACGTCTTCGGTTGCAAGTCCTCCGAGTTCGACGCCAGAGCTTGGGAGCAAGGCGTCGCCGTCTAAGCCTGTTCATGGGACAGGGTCCAGGGTGATGAGCAGCTGTTGGTTAATGGCTTTGGTGAAGTACTTGATGGTGTTTGGGTACATAAGTGGCATTGCGGTAATGATATACCATTAATATTTTGTGCGTGTGAGGAAAGTCAGTCTAGCTTCGTGTATATATCTTACAGTCAAGAATAGAATTTAGAGATGAGCAAACACCCAGGGCGACCGATACTGCAACGTTGCGCTACTGCAAGCCATATGCATGTCGCAGGGTAGGGTAGGGCAGGGTAGGTTGGTACGAGGTTACAGGTCAAAAATTCGCGACAATCCCGTTACGAGCCAATCAAATTTCATACGGAGAATCATGGAAATTTTCCATGTTTGTTTGCATATCTGCGGTAAATTCCAGTAGCGTGCTACTGAAACTGGTGTCGAGGTACCTTGGGGTACATGGCAGCAAATCCAGCAACTACCGTATCCTCCCCCCAACTTGTCGAATACTGGAAGCTAGGGCATCCCTGTTACCACCAGAATAGCTGGGTTTTCACTGCGTAGCATCGAATTAAGCTACTCTTTGCGGTCCAGAGCTTTGATGTCCAGAGCGTTGTTGTAAGCCAGCCATAGCAATACTCGACACTTAATCGCGTTGGCTTTATGGCCCTCGTATTCGCTTGTAGTTGCGTGCGGTGGCCGCCAATTTGGAATTTGCCATTCATCAAAAGTATGGCAAATATATGCAGAGATATTCATAAGACGTTAGATAGCGGGACCGATTCAGTCACTTGTACTCGTACGGTCTTGTTCGTCAGAGTCGGCTCCCTTACCATGTTTGTCAGTGACGCCATTCTCTGAACCGTTGGTTTGGAGACTTTCTGGTTCCGACATGATGAAGGCTTTCAGACATGTAATTCTGTTTCCCGCTTCGTATGTGCCTAAGAGCGATCCGATTTGCCTTGTGGCAGGCAGCTTCGCTGCATTCCCGTTTGCCTTACCGTCATCACTGCTGGTCGAGATGCTTACTTTAACATTCATATCGCTTGAGATTGACGACTGGTCTACAAGGTCTGACTCGCGAACCGTCCATAGGCGTATAGCGCCATCGCTACTGCCAGTAATGATGACGAAGTCTTCTGAACCTGATAGCTTTAAGATTTCGAAATCTTTGACACGGCCAGTAAACCCTTCGGCAGAGCCTCCTAGCTGGCAAATGGCTTTCAAGAGCGGTATCTCGGGTTTGAAGGCAGGCTCGGTGGGTTGGCTTTCAACGACATCTGTAGTGTTGTAGAACAAAATCCGACCATCCTCTGTTGAGATAGCTAGAAGATCTTTTGTCTCGCCATCGGTCTCAGATAAGGTCATGTAGTGTAGTTGATGGATCTTGGTAGGTGGTGAAGGTAAGATTCGACACTTTGGCTTTGAGTCCTACAACAGTAGTCAGCTTTTTGGAGGTGGAAAATACTTACAGGTATTCTCATACCATGCCAAACACAGCACAACCTCTTTCGAATCCCACCACAAACTCCTCGCCAAGGCTGTTCCACTCCACCCTTCTGCCTTCCCCTCTTGCCCATTTACCCTCTCCAACGCCTTGCAAAAGTTCTCTTCCAAAGTTCAGGACACCCGCCTTTTTGCCGGTTATTAGATTCCATAAGCGCATGCACTTTTCTCCTTTCCCCACGCTCACCATGAGCTTCATACTGGGATGGACTGCGAAATCATTCACACCAGCAGGAGTGCCTCCAAAAGGCGCAGTGTCTCCGCTTGGACGTCCATGAGCTTTGGGTATTGGAGCTTTTATCGTCGAGAGCACGGTCCAGTCCCGTGTTCGAGCCACCGCTATGGTACAGTCCTCTGCAGCAGACAGGAGCTTCGAGCGTGTGGGGAAGTATAATGCGGTTATTCCAGCACTGTGGTGTTGAAGAGACCCTAGCTCTCGATTTCTAGGATTTTCCTTGATGGTGTTGCCGGTCAATGTCGGGATTGACGGACCTTGAGACTTCTGGGGTGGGATAGTGGATAAGTGATAGAGATTGATCATTTGATCAGAACTGCCACTGGCAAGCAAGATTTTCAGCGACCTAGAAACATCTGCCGACGGCGAAACCTACATACGTTTTTGAGTTAGCATCGCTTCGAGGACAAGAGCACGAGCTACAAGACATGTGCATTAACAAGATCTTTGCTCGCCAGACACGTCCTGCGAACCCGGATTGGGAATCAAAGGAGAGATGTTGGTTCAAGATCTACTTACAGCGAGGCAACGGATGGCTGAGGTATGAGCGTTGAGAAGGAAAGTATCCGCAAACTCGACGCAGCTTTGTTCATGATGTTGCCTGGCATGACTCGTCATCGAAGCTGTTATCCCATGTAAGACCTTCTCGTATGTCCCAATGACAATCTGGATCGTTACTGGAGTAGCTCCTCCATGGTGTATGACCTTTTTCTGCGTTGTCTTGCCCCCTGGGAAGGGCAACTCTTCATGCCCTTGCATGGCATTCCTCTTTCTTTTCCCCATCTACCCTGTGATGGTAGTTGACTTTATCTGCCTTTGTCGAGTGTTGTTGGTAATTCTGATTGTGAACGTGGTGGTGACGGAGAGGTAGAATTTTGTAGGCAGCAATTTTTAAGACTTTTCGGGCCCGGGACCCCTCATGCCAAACCCCCCAAACTTGTTCACCATCCATCGCATAACACCCAAATCATCAATCATCATGCCGCCAACGACACCACTTTCATCAAAATAATCCAACAAGAGTGCGCTTATAAAACATCGCGAAAGACTGGCATGGTCTTGCTACGGAATTTAATTTTTGTTTGCGATGCTTCAAAGTGAAGCGCTGAGAAAAGACGATGCAATCTCGTAAGTACCAATCCTCAAAATTACATCCCAGATTCAATGGAAAGATGAACTTCTTCCCTATCATTTGAGCTTTGAATCAAGTCAAACGGATCGCTAATGCTCGTTGTTCTGGCATTTGAAGACGGAGTCTTGAACGCCGTTCCAAGACCCTCGGAGCCTTATTTTACGCAACAATATCCATACTCGAGATCAATAATGTTAAACCTCACAACGCCAGTCTCACTTCCTTCCTCGAAGCAAACGACTTAGCCCAGGATCGTTTCTTCCATCCATCTACCCTTCCACCAATAGATTCCCTACCAGGATATCCTCATGCGCAACACTTAGATCCAAGCCAAAACTTGCCTGAACCCCAGACAGCCTCGAAATCGGTCTTGTGCGAACAGTCTAGGCATTCAAAAGATGGTGAGAATGTCGCGGCTCAGTCGGAAGAGGTGGACCGACAGCCAGACTCGGTCTCTACGCAACCAAAAGACACAGAGTCATCACGATGGCGTGTGGATGGATTTATATTTACGGATTCCGCAAATCAAGACTCAACGGGGCTGGATCAGCAGGCAGATACAACAACCAGACATGCAGCTGATGAAGTTGGCGTTCGTCCATCCGAGACTTTACCTGTATCCTCTGAGGAATCCGGCTCCTTAAATGCAAACGCAATCAAGAACTTGACCACTGGACAAAAGTCCTCGCGTCCTGCTGTTATTCATTTGCCGTCAAAAGAAGCTCAGGAGGAACGTCTAGATCACCACGACGAACGGGGGTCTCGTGATGAAGAGCAAAGGCCAGCATACACCGGCGAAGACCGTCTGAAAGCCAATGGCCTCACCTCATCGATCTTAGGACAAGATTCTGGCTCTCAGTCAGGGTACGACCAAGCGCAGCCCACCGATGAAGCCTCTAGGCATGATGCCATCCTCAAGTCGCAGATGGATATCGCTAGAACGGAAGCTTTCAGTGGAGCCCCGTCTACACCAGATGAACAGCTACGGCTTGAAGAAGCCCGGTCGTTGCAGCCTAAGGTCCCGGAGAGTACATATGGTGGCCAGGACAGTGACTTGAAAGACTCACAGTCAATGCAGGGCCCGTCTAGCCTACCTTCCCAGTTCGTAAATGACAGTCTAGATGAGGAGAATGCAATACCTGACATCTCAGACGTTGCAAATGAAATGAACGTAAGAAAGGAAAGCGTTCCTCGAGGCCTTGGTGAGCAGAACGATATTCTGTCAAAGCCCTCCGCAGCTCTACGGGATCGCATGTTTACTGGAATGAATGGAGATTCGCCGCGGGACCTCACCCTTAGCCGAGGACCGTCCATGAGAATTGATACTGGCGTTCCATCGACGTTCGATTTCTCGGATTCAACGGCTGGGCCGCGGCCTGCAGCTACAAGTACAATCAATGGCCCTACTCCTTCGGGCACTGAAACGCCTAGTAAAAGTGCAACACCAGCAACGAGTGTTCAATCTCCCCCGGAGCGTATGACCACAAGAGTATCTTCTGGCGCACTTCGACACAAATCTGTCTCTGAGATTCTGGGCGAGACCCCCAAAGCTAACCCTGTTCAAGCGGAGAAGTCAGCCTTGGACCGAGCATTAGTTGAATCCAGCAGAGATGATCATGGCTCTTTGCAGACTCCAAAGTCCTCAGCATCGTTCACTACTCCCGATCCTGCGCTGTTCAAGCAGCGGCTCAGTGAATTGAAAGAAAAAGAAAGAAGCAAGCTCTCGACCGTTGTATTCGCTGGTTCGAGGAATACAGAAATTAGCCAGGCTCAACGGCACAACGAAAACGAGACTCCTGTCGAGGACAGGGATTACTTTCTGACATTGTTTGCCGCTCAGGCTTCGAATGTGGTAAGAGCGCAATCAGTCATAACACTATTGAAGACGGCCCATAAGACTTTGACTACGTCGGATCACTATACCGATTTGAACGAGCGACAAGCTTGCACTGTTCTGAAAAGAATCCACGAGCTGCAGTATAATAATCGTTGGTCTCTTCGACAAGTGGAGCGATCTGCGGAGCCCAAAAGATCGCTGACGCACTGGGACGTATTACTGGGTCAAATGAAATGGATGAGAACAGACTTCCGGGAAGAAAGGAAATGGAAGCACGCGGCTGCTAAATACATTGCATATGCCTGTGCGACATGGGTCGCCAGCTCCCCGGAAGAACGTAAACTATTACAAATTCAAACTCGATCTGTGCCTGCAAGGGCAACATCAAGGTCACACTCCGTATCGACACCAGACCTAATTCATTCGGCGGATGACGGCGACAGTGAGGCGACAGACGATGACTTCTCCCGTGTGGATGGTACTGTGGGAAGTGCTCCTGCAACAATCTTCTCTTTGCCCCCTGAAATGTTTGTGTTTGGACTTAACAAGAGCCCTGTGGCGGAAAAGCTGCTGCTTGAACTCCCACTGTACGAGCCGAATATCTTCGTCCAGGACGCTGCATTGCGCGTCACCGATATTGAGCCAGACTCTGCTTGGAAAAAGCCCATTGTACCGGTTTCCAAGTACGCGCAAGGCAAGATGGTATCTCCGGAGGAAGGCCCGCCCCGTAAAAGGAGACGTTTTGATTACCAGGATCCCCCTGGTTCCTCCTTTTACTCGCCCCATCTAGCTTCCAAGGTCTCGGACAATGCCTTTAGCCCAGAGCAGGAGGATGTCGCTTTGTTCGATCCCGAAAACAAGCACATCAGAGATCGCATACATGCCGGACACGCCTTCAGACCTCCAACGGAACATATCATGCCATCTCAGAGTTTCTTCGAGTGTCGCCAATCGTCTCAGTGGACCCAAGCAGAGGATGACGAACTCAAAAGAATCGTTCAAGACTATGCTTATAACTGGTCGCTGATATCAGACTGTCTATCTTCGCCATCGATGTTCTCATCTGGCGCTGAAAGACGAACACCTTGGGAATGCTTCGAGCGTTGGATTAGCTTGGAAGGTCTTCCTGTAGAGATGGCTAAGACCGCCTATTTCCGAGCATACCATGGAAGACTACAGACTGCTCAGGAAACAGTCAAGGCTCAGCATCAAGCATTACAACAGCAACAGGGCAACAACGCAAACCAGATGCCGGTGAGACTTCGGACCACCCTGCCAATGACGGTCGAACGTAGAAAGAACGCAAGGCACTTGCACCTTATTGATGCAATGCGGAAACTGGCCAAGAAGCGTGAAACTGCATTACAGAAACAGCAACATGGTGTGTCCATTTAAGCCTAAGTTGCAAAATATCCATGCTGACTTCAAGGAATAGTGGCTAGTCTTGCTGCAATGCGAAAGGCCAACGAAGCTACGAAGCAAAGGCCCCACATGCACACTCCGCAGGAATTCAGTCGCATCAAGTATGAAAATCAACTCCGTATGGCAGAGCAAGCTAAACAACTCAGGGCCAACGCGATTGCAAACCAGAAGGTAGATTTTTCCCATCTTTGAGCTTTACTATCTTCGCTGACCATTAAGAAGGCCATACAAGTGCAAAAAGGCAACCAGCAGTCTGCTCAACAGAGCAATGGAGTACAGCCTGTACGTAATCCGGTATCGGTGCCGGGAGTACCGAATGGAAGCAGTCCCAATATGGCCGCAGCAAATTCGCACGGACAAATGCGAGGAAGCGGGGGAGATCCCTCCAGACCAGTTCCCCAGATACCGAGACTCATGAATGGCCAAACGAATGGCGCCTTGCCCACGAATCCACACGGCGTTCCTCACGCCCCTATGCAGCCGAATATGCAGGTGCAAATGCAACAACGAGTGCCACCAATGGCACCTGACCGCATGATTCATGAAGCTTCTCGACTCCGGGAACAGCAAGCGTATGTGCGACAGCAGCAACAACAGCAACATGCTCAATCGAATGGTGTATCCGGATCTCCGCCTCTGCAACATCCAAATATGCTCCCGCAGAACAACTCCGCCATGCTAACTTCCCTCCAAGGCCGCTCCAGCCCGTCCATTAATGGCGCACCTCCTCCCCTAGGATCCTCTTCCTCGCCACGAATGACACAGCCCCAAGCGCTCTCGAGTGGGATGACTCCAGCCGTCAATCAGATATCTTCGCAGTTCAAAGCGCGCCACCCTCAAGCCAGTCCTGAGCAGATTACCCGCATGACTACTGATCAGCTCTACAAGATGTCCAACGAAGCCCGGCAACAAGCCATGCAAGCAGCAGCGGGCAACTCTAACGCCGCTGCCGTTGCCGCAAATGCGAACATGGGTCTTCAAGTACCAAACTCAATGCAGCAACAAGCGACCATGATGGCAAATGGAAATGGCGGTCCAATGTTCAACATTGGAAACCCACAGCAATATGCGCAGCTTTTGCGGCAGCAGCAGCAAAGCCAGCAGAGAGGTGCGGGTGCAGGCGGGCAGGGAATGAACAATGGGAGTAGAAGTGCTACGCCATTGGTGCAAAGGACAGGGAGTGCGCAAGGGGGGCCGAGGCCAAGTCAGAGCCCTAGTTCTCGACCGGTAGGGTTAGCCGGGGGGCAATAGGAGGGCAATGCAGCATTATGATTTTGTATATACTTTACCTTTCTCCAGGCGTGCTTGCGAGGATGGATACCAATATTCGTAGAGGAGTGAAGGATTCAAGGGGCAGCGACTTGTATATACTCGTGGGTATGCTGCCTCTTGAGGTCTCAATGAATGAAACAAACTTGGAATTCTTTTGACTTGTTCTTTAGCGATGGACCTGTGTGTGTGTGCATGCTCGGAGAATTGATCGTCGAATGTAACCGAATTTCGTACCTCTGCTACATACCAGCTCTGCATCACCTTGAGCGAAATAGCCTCTCGGATTTGATCTACGAATAGCTCCTCCTACTACTACACACAAACACACACACACACTGGAATACCGATAAATATTGATGAGCACATCTACCACATCTTTCTCAAAGATCTGTGGATTTTCTTTCGAGGGTCCTCTTGTGAGGAACGTCGTGGTTTATTTGGTTGGTGGTCGGCTGGTTCTTCCAAGGTGCTTGGCGGTAATGCTCGCGAGCCGATCGAGCGGCTTGGGGGATGGAGCTGGATCCTTGGACTCGTGGTAGAATAGGGGAATGATGGTTCTTGGATGTGCTTTTTCGGGCCTATTTGGTGTTGATCTCGTGGTCTTTAGTTCTGACAAGGGGTCTTCAGCGGATGCGTGGCCTCCTTGTTTCTTGAACATGTGGACCGAAACTCCAGCGTAGCAAGCCCGTTTCAATAATGATAAAGGGTGAACCTTTGGCAGCGATCTATCATCATTAAGGGGAGTCGTTTTAAGCACGAAAATAAGAGACAGTCATGGGGAATGAACCGTAAATAAAGCAAGCAACAAGGATGTCCGATGAATGGTTTTCCAATATTGAAGCTATAATAAGCAGTGAACATCTAACGCTATGCAGGCAGAACTTCCTTGCTCGTATCATAGTCAATTTCCCTAATACCGTCCTTATCTATGACCTTGACCAACATCTGCACCTAGGATTAGCTCGTCTTAGGAAGCGTTGAGCAAACTTACCCCTTTGAAATCTATGGGCAATCTCCGCTTCAGCTCATCCGTACACATTCTCAGTATCTTGAGCCCCTGCTCAAAGTCAATGTCTGGGTGATGGTGTTTGTCGAGTATCGATAAGCAATAGTATCTGGACCTCCCGTAAGCAAAACGATTTTTATGGCCGTATCTATCTAGATGAACAGCTCTAGAATGGAGAGACGACGTACTGAGCATAACCATGGGCTGCATATGGTAGAGGGGCCAACGACGCCAAGTAGTCGAGCCAGTAGAGATGCGGTTCTTTCGTGATGGGATCCATTCCTCCAAGTAGCAAGTTCACAGTATATGGTTTCCTTGACCTCAGACTCCTCGCTAATTCTCCTCGGACAAAGCTTGCAACCGCTGAAGGTCCCAAATCGGTGTCATGTCGCATCGAATAGAGCTGGATGTTGGCCTGTATGAATTCTGCAAATTGCACTACCCACCGCAAGTTAGCTGGATCTGTTTTGAGCGTGACTCCATATCGCTGTACCTGTGTCGCCTGCTTCTCCCGAGAACGCCATTAAGGTATGCTTGTTGAGCTGCTTCGTCTTGTCATCAGAAGCTTTGAGAATGGTAGCACCTCTCATTGCGGCCTTTGACGCCGCAACGATGGTGTAATCCTTGCCGGTAAAGCCGAGTAAAACTTCCCTGGTGACCCATTAGCCGCTGTATTATACTCTTCAAGGCACTACTTTACATCTTGACGTGAAGTCCCTGGTGGATGAGAGTGAGTTCAAGAGGTGCAGGTAGCTATAGGTCTACGCGTGAGCTAGGTTGGGATTACGAAGGAAGGTCTGGCGAGACTGCCAAGAAGATAGAAATCTACCCCGGCCTCACCCCCGATCGGGCATCGGGTGAGCGCCGCTCTATTGTCGCGCGAGAGAAAAATAATTCTAAATAACTACACCCCTCGTGTGAATAAGCTATTATTTAATTCTTACTTTTTAAAAACTATTATATTTCTTTTTCACGTAAATAATTAATTTATAAATACTTAGATAGATCTATAGCGATTATAATAATAAAAAGATTTAATCTTAGTTTAAGCTCTTTTTAATTATTCTTTCTATTTTTCTTAATAATTTTTAATTTATTATTTTTCTATTTTCTTCTTTCTTTTCTTTTCTCTTCTCGCTTATATAATTTATATAGTTATTCGCTTCTTTATTCTCGTCTTAAGATTATTCGCTCGAATTTATACTCTAGATCTATTTAGCTACGACGAATCGCTTTAAGCTTTAACGCTATTAATCTTTATTAAAAAGTTTCTCTCTATAATCTCTTATCTTTTATACTTCTAACTTTATTATCTTTATTATCTTTATTAGAATATTATCTCTAGAAATCGTTCTTAATAGTTCTCTTTCTACACTCTCTCGATTATTATCTTCTTATTTATATCTCTCTTATCGTTCTGTAAGGGCGAAAGCACTTAGCGTAGACTAATAGAACTCGCTTAACTCGCTTGCTAGACTATAAGCTACGCAGCAAGGGCGAGTATCTAGTATACTTGGCAGAAGCCTTAAATATTCGCGAATTTTCTTTTTCTTTCTTTCTTTCTTAGCTATTAGTTTATTTAATAATTTAGATAATTACTCTAATATCTACGTTTATAAATCTCGCTAATTATTTAGCTACTACGTAGCTTTATTAAAAAGATATCTTATTATCTTATAGTTCTAATAGCTTCGTTCACACGAAGCTATTTAATTAATTATAATAAGTAACTCGCGAGTCGATTCTATTGATTTACGAAATAGAAATATCTTATTATTAATTATTAGTAATATTTTTAATTAAGTAGATAAAGATAATAATTACGAAGACGACTCTTATTAAAATATATCTACTTTATAATTAAGTTATTAAGATATTAATTATAATATTAATACGAATTTTATTAATATTATCGACGAAAATAGTAATCGCTAAAGTGTTATACTTAATAATTCTATATTAATAAGTAAAGATTCTCGTCTTATAGACTTAATATAAATTTAATATTTTCGACTCTTAAAGCTTAATATTAAAAAATAATTAATTATTAAAAAATTTAAGTTAATCGAAATATAAAATATATAAAAATATCGTCGCGAGTATAGCGACGATTATTATCGCGATGCGAGTTATAAAAAGATAAGCGTTATTAAAGTATCTAATACGTAATATCTTAATAATTATAACTCGAAAATTATATTTATTCGAAATTACGAGAATTATATTATCTCGATATCTCGTATCGATTTACGAATAAATAAAGAAAAGACTCACTAATCTTTTATTTTCTTAATCGATATTAAGAAATAGATTTAAAGAAATACTTAAGATATTATTTTATATAATATCGATAAATCTAGCTAAAAGAAGTATAAGAAGTAATACTTAAATTAAGTTTGTAATCTAATTATTAAATTTTATAATATAAGTTATTAATTAATTAAAGCGATTATAAGAGACTAATAATTAATTATAAGCTTTAATAATTATCTTATCACGCTATAATCGTAGCGAGATCGCTATATAATCGATACGAAACGTATAAAAATTCTACGAGATAGAGTAATAGAGAAAATTTCTCTAAAAGTAATAAAGAAGATAATTTAATCTATTATTTATATCGTATTACTATAGTAATATTAAAATATTAAATAAAGATTATAAAGAATAAAGAAATTATTTACTTTAAATAAGACTTATTCTAATAATAAGATAAGTAATTAAAAAAATAGTAATTAATAATATACGAAGTTTAAGAAATAATATATTAAAAATTAAAAGAATTAAAAGAAGAGATTATTTTCTTCGACGTTATAAGATTAAAAGTCTACGCGAATTAAATTTAAAGATAATAATTTTAATATTAAATATAGAAGATCTTTTTCTAAGATTTAATACTTTAATTATAAATAGATAAAATATTATAAGAATTCGTTTAAATATTTAAATTATATTACGAGTAATAAAATACGTAATTAAAGCTTTAATAAGAAAAAAGATAAAGTCTAATACTCGTCGCTATAGTATTAAATATATTATTTATTAAGCGACGATCTCGCTCTCTATTATTAAGAGATAAAATTATTATATTAAGTAATAAGCGTAATATTATCGCTTTAATAAATATTAATAATAAAAAAATCTTTATATTATAATCTTTTATTAAAGAGATATAAGTTTTTAAGTTTAAATATATATTAATTATAATATATACTATTAATAATTATTAAATATTCTTATATAAGATATATAATTTAATATTTAATCTTATAAATAATTAAGAAAGAAAGTAAGAGTAAATCTTAAAGACGTATATCGTAAATATACGAGAATATAATCTTATTCTTAATTTCCCTTAAATCTATAATATCGATTCTAATATTTATTAACGCGAGTAATTCTAAATCTATCGCGACTTTCTCGTAAATAATAAGAATTAAGAAAATATCGCAATAATAGATATCGAATAGTTTACGTTATTAATTAATATAGCAATTACGTATAATCTAAGATAAGCGTATATCGTATTCTTATATTAGATCTTATCTAAAAGTAATAAAAATAGCTACGATAAAGCTATGCGATATAATGTTACGTAGCTAGATAATTCTAGCGTGTCTAATTAGCTAGAGTACGTATTAGAAGTCTTTTTAGAAGAGCTATCTAATAGTCTTAATACGTATAATTAAGTATCTTATAGATCTATTATCTAATAAGCTATCTAAGAGCGATTCGATTTATAATATATCGTATAATAAGCTTATAGCGATTAGAAACTATTTAAATAGTGCGCTTAAAAAGAAGTAAATTCGATTCTTAAGTAACTAGATTAGCTCGTTAATACTATTTATTAAGAAAGTAGATAACTCGCTACGACTTTATATCGACTATCGAGAGCTTAATAAAATAATTATTAAGAATAATTACTTGTTATCGCTACTCTTAGAAATCTTAAAAAGATTTATATATATGAAGTACTTTATTAAGATTAATATTTATAACGTATATTATAAAATACGAGTGCGAAAGAGAGACGAGTGAAAAATTATTTTTTAAACTCGCTATAATTAGTTTAAGTATTAGATAATATCTTTTAATCTCGTAAATACTCTCGTAATCTTTTAAGTCTATATAAATAAAGTATTTAAATTATATATCGACGTTTTCTACGTGATATATCTAGATAATATATTAATTTATTCTAAGACGAAAGATTTATATTAAGAGTATATACGTAAGATACTACGTGCACTATTAAAGCATCGACTCTATACGAAGTTATCGAAATATATTTTTAATCGCAGCGAGATTACGGGTCGGAAAGGTGTGGTATATTTGATGGTATGGGACCAGTTTTTCGAATATCATATCGAAAGGTATGGGATATCCCATACTCCCATTGAGGTTTTAATAAATATATTATATAATATTTTTTTTATATTCTAAAAATACGTAAAAAGCTTAAGCGAACGCTTATATAATTATAAAATTTTATAAATAGATTAAAAAGATATAATTTTTTAAAAAAAGTTGAAAAAAAGTTGAAAACGACTATGTTTAACAGATATCACACCTTTCCGACTCGTAATTCCAGTAAATTATAAGTATATAATAGCTTCTTTTTATTAGATTCGATTAATTTATATTGAATACGCTCGTTAATATAGATAAAGAGAAAACGATTTAGATTAATAAGAATTAAATTCTAAATTAATTAAGTATATTCGTCTAAGATTAAATTATCTACTATCTACATTAAATAATTAGTTAACTTATTAAAAATAGAACTAAATCTAGCTCTAGTCTTTTAGAATACGACTAGATTATTAATATAGACTCAAATAAAGATCTTATGTGAAAGAATACGTGACTTTAATTACGAAAGACCTAGAAATCCCATATACATATAGGTTAATAATCTGAAGATATATATCTCTAGAAAAAACGAGTCATGAACTTTTTAAATGTAGACTTCGAAGTCTAATCAATAGATTTAATAGCGTATTTGCGTGAGTTTAAGAGAGTTGCTATTACGTGTAACTCTATAATCTATATTAGAAATCGCTAGTGTTATAGAGTATTAGTGATAAATAATAGCTAGTATTACTCGATATAGAGAATAGTTATTAGTCTCTAAAAGATACTAGATCTTATATATTAATATTAAGATTCGACGTGTCGTAATTATATTTTATTAGAACGTCGAATCTAAAAGAATTAAAAGAATACACGTGTTAGACTTCTTCTTTTTATTGATTTAAGGGAAAGCTTACTAAGAATACTTCTAAATTGCTAGCGAACTTCTATATAAAGAATCTAGCAATCTCACTTAAGTGTCTTATTAAGTAATACAATAAAAAATCAAGGCAATGCGCTTCAAATAGATCTTAATCTAAAATTCTTATAGTATCTAATACTCTTTAAAAGATACCTTAAAATTTTTAATTACTAATTAAGTTCTATATATAAGTTTTCTTTATTAAGATACTTAAAAGATATATCTACAAATTTATAAAGTTTATTTCCACACGAATTTCGTCGGGTTCGCACAATTAACACGATTTAGTATATTTAGTCTTATTCGCTCATATCGATAAAATTTAGTTAAATTAGCAACTACTTGAAAATTTAGTAAATAGAGTTGCTATTAACATAATTAGCACGATTTAGCAAGTAAAATAATTTTAATTTTTATACGCAAAGTCCTTATAAGGTCTCGTAGCAAGTACTTAATAATATACGTTACGTACTTCGAATATTACCCTCGCGAGAATTTAATCTAAAACTTACGATTTCGAGATCTATTTCGAGGTGACGTTGATAATCGTCGCTATATATCGCTATCGAATCTCATTATCGATTATAAAAAAAATTATATAGAGCTAAATATAGAGTAAAGTCACGTGACTAATATTAATAGTAAGTATAGCAAGTAGTATTTACTAACTAAGCGGAATTCGCGCGAATATTTAATAAAGTTGCTAATCCGACGAAATTCTTGATTTTAGCCCTAGCCGCGCGATTAGCAATTTTAAATCTAGTAGAAACTTTTTAAATTTATAGATATATTCTTAATTAATAGTTGAATTTCGTGTGAGTTATAAGATATATAAAAAACGTGATATAACTTAAAAATCTCCTAAATTTAAGTCTAAAGAAATAATATTATAGCGTACATATCGATAGTTAAAGAATTTATCTTTTAGAGCTTTTCATCGATAGCGATATGAGTCTAACGTAATACGTATTCTAGCTGGGTAACTATATTCATGATTTTGTATTTATTAATTTCGAAATTAATATAGAAATATCCCCCGTTAGTATCATATTCTAGGGATACGTAAACTAGAAAATTAATAACTCTTTCACGTCGAATATTATTTAACTCGTCTATATAGAAGTTTAGCTAACGTGCGACCTTTAGTCGTAGTTTTATCTTGTTTTAAATATTATCGTGATATTCGTTTAGAATATAATCACTTAGAGTCTTTCGATTCGAAGTAATATACTTATTATTAATATAATAGAGATACTCTCGTACGTAAGAGTTCTCGTAATAATTAAATAAAAGATTAGTTATATAAATAACTATTTCAGCACGTTTTTAATAATTGGTCTTGATTTGAGATATTGTAGCAATTAGATTTAAGAGAATTTACTACGTAATAGTAATAGACTCGTTCGAATATCTATTATTATAATACGACTTATATTTATTTAAGTGTTTTTATAGATTAATAATATTATAATTTAACTCTTTCTAATAGTACTTATATCTCTTACGAGAATTTCTATAGAGCGAATTAATAACTAAATAGAAGGTCTTATCGACGGTTAATTCTTCGATTTAAAGTCGTCTAGTAATGCTCGAGATATGACTATATAATAGACTAGATTAATTAAGTAGATAGATGGCTAGATAGATAACTAGAAAGATTATAGTTAGGTGGCAAATATTTGAAAGATCGAAGAAATGCTTACATAAGCAATTGTGCGCAATTTGTGAATATTGTGCAATTTGCATGCAATGGTGAGCAAATTGTACCACCCAATCACAGCACGGCTGACCGACAAGTTCAAGAGACTAGCCTTCTTTAAGAAGGATTCGACTACCTACCTAGATCATACTTTCATCTAGGTCTCTAGATCCTACTATGCACCACTCAAGACTTTCCATTTATACCTCAGATTGTAGCCCTCAACCTCGATGCTTGACGCTAAGTACGACCTCCTAAGAAATACTGCGACTCATCCATTCGTACCTCCGACGGCTGATGAGAAGACTACGAATGAATCTGCTTTCTCCTGGTATGTCTTCCCTTTTGACCAATTTTCAAGAGTCTTGGCTGACTGCGCCCTTGGAAGATGGAGGGGAAATCCGTGGCTTATCGTCTCTCTTTATTCTGCAGAACATTATGGAGAAGATTCGGTTCATCCACGATCTGAGTATCGAACCTTTATCATGTGACTATTTTGATATGGTTTGGTGGCACCAGCACTGGAGGGTACCCTCTCTTACCATCAAAGCTATAAAGTATTCAGCCGCTGAGATTTGCAGCATTATTGCCCTTATGCTCGGGCGACTTCGTATGTCTGTTACTGAATGTATCGCTGCCTACGTTACCATGAGCGAGAAGGTCTTTGGTCAGCCACAGAACTTTACCCAACGCGAGAAGTTCGATCCTCAGGCTCTTGAGGAGGCTATCAACGACCGATAGTACACTACTCGACACGGACGAGGAGTGCAGTCTTCAAGACCTCAATGCACCTTCAGAGCCATGCGGATTGGTCGCGCCTCGCCAGAATTGTCGCAAAGATACCATGCAAATATCTAGTCCACAGTCGGACTATTTGGATCTTTGGATGAAGGAGAATCGTTGTGAGTGAGGAGGTGCGCCATTTGTGGAACTATCTGATAGCCGAGCCCGATTCTGGAAATGACTCATTGAGCCTGGCCAAAAGTGGAACCTTCGATGATGACTGTATTCCATCCCAAAGTATGTTGGCACGCCAGTGGATTCGTACGAGCGGGAAACATAACAGAGATCTACTACTTACCAAGGAAAACATTCACGGACCGCACAGATAACCGCGTTCACCCAGATACAAAGAAAATTTCACTATCTCCGAATTCTGCGCAGCGTATTAATAGGCGCAAAGCAGCTTCCGATCAACTCAAAGACAAGCTCCGCACCGCTTTCAAAGCAAGCAGCCCAAGACCAGAAGACCCTACTCAGCGACGTGTCACCTTCCAATCTCCTCCCACCAAACGAGCACCTTCCGAGACTTATCCTACTCTTCGTCAACGCGAGCGTCCACGTTCAAATCGAGTAGAAGATAACGGCACTAAATCATTACATTGCAATCCATGGCGGTACGACATCCACTCTTGAGTGCTTCTCTCACTGCCTACGTATATGGAAGGTTCAACGGACTTCGGGTCCTCAGCAGCGCATCGAAGAGCTTATCAGGGACGTTAAACACCTGAACCAAGGACTGTCCTACTATAAAGATACAAGGAAGGTTCTTATGAAATTGTTCGACTCGGTCAAGGCATCTCATGAGGCACTACAGATCGCAGTGGCAGAGGCAGATCGAGAGTTAGCGATCTCGGAACAGGGGACGGCGATATCTGTCAAGGTTTAGCGATAGGCGCTGGAGGAGGGTCATTTGTCTGGAATTTTGTTGCACATCTCTCACCATGATTCTTTTGATAGGGTAAGATACCAAAATGGCGCTTTCCTTCATTTACATAAGCATAGGGTCAATGCTTAGCGGATGTGCCCCAAGAATAGGGTAGCATCGCGGCAGCCAAAAAATTCAACAAGCTCTTCTCAATGGATCTTGCATTCGCTTTTCTGGGTATCTGGTGCTGAACTCGTTGACTCCACCGTCACTTCCTTGATCCCTTGTAGTGTATTCAAGCCTCGTATCATCCGGCAAACCCTCCTTCATCTCCTCCCCTTCCCTTTGCCCTTCCCCTTCCTCTTCCTCCCACCCGTAACCTGCACCTCCTCCACCACCTCCACCTCCTCCTCTTCCACCCCCTGCTCATCATCACCCACACCCAGCGCCTCCACGACCCCCCTCCATTCCATCTCGCCAATCCTCCTCCTCTTCCTCTTCGTCTCCCCCTCCCCCTCCATCTCCCCCTCCCTCCACCTCCTCACAACCTCCTCCTCCCGACTCTCCATCCGATGGAAGCATGCATGGTGCCCGCAGCCGTCGCAGTCGAACGAGGAGGATGCCTTGAGCGGGTGGATCATGAAGCGGTAGCAGGGGCACGTGGAGACGAGGGAGGTCCGTTGCGAGCAGGGGCCTTGGGGTGGGGTGTATGACATCTGTGGGGTTTTGAGAGGAAGGTTAGTCAGTTTGCTGGATTTTTTGGGTTGGGGGTGAAGCGGGTATGAACTACCTGAGTCCAGATACTCGAAGTGGATTGTTCTTGTCGTTGCTGTTGTTGTTGGTTTTGGAGCTGGAGCGGGATACTGGCCATTGCTGGCTGCGCCGTGAGATGATATAGTGGTTGTGAGAATTTTTGTGCTTTGAAGAGAGAAAAGGAGGGAAGTTATGAAGGGGAGCCGCCCATGATGGTGTTATCCATGGTTTGATTAGATATATTCTACTCTTCTCTAGTCGGAGGAGGAGATGGACATCGTACGGTGAATGTGAATGTGAACGTGCTAGTTCATCATACGTAGGTAGAGTTATGTACACGGACAGGAGCGCGATGAAGGAAAGTGAAGAGGGAGGGAGGGAGGGGTACTTGGAGAAAGAAGGTATGGACAGATAGTGTTGCTGTGGTGTTGTGTTGTGCTTCGAGTAAATACCTTATATACTCTTTTTTGCAAAACACTGTGCGGGAGCTCGGCCTTAGCGGATCACCCCGCTATTTTTTATTTAGACGATTATTCAAGAAGAGCAGAAGATAAATCGCGATATATAATAGTTATATAAATATATCTTTCTTTTTAATTAGATTAGATATAAAGCTATCTAGCTATTAATATAGTCTAGATATATAGAGAAATTCTTCTACTATATTTATAAACTATCTCGCTATCGCTATAGCTCTACGAAAGAAAAACGTTAGTTTAAAAAAGTCTTCTAAAAGAAAGAGACGTATAAATAATTTACTAGAATTACTTAGAGATAACTCTTCGAAGTATTCTTTATTATCTAAAGTTATAGATATATCGAATACGTCTACTACTTCGAAGACGCCTCGTCTAAGACTTAATATAACGTCTTATAGATCGATAATACTAGTATTAAGATTTTATATATCTAAGCTATCTAGATAATAGCGCTCTTCGATTATTATTAGTAATTTCTTTCGAGCTTTAATAGCGCCGAGTTCGCTATTAAATTAGCTTTCGAAGTCTCTTAATAGTATAATATCACTAGAGCTTCTAACTAATAAATAACAATTTATAGATTTAGCGATACTCGATTAAATACTCGCTAGCGAGAATTTAACTCTTATATTAAAAAGTCTATACTTTAGTCGCTTTTAGTCGAATTTTATTATTAAAATTCGACTAAGAATAGCGACTTAATCTAATAATGTGAGGGTGCTTTCCAATTGTACCATAGGGCCAATAATATAACTCATGGGTTCGGGTGCCGCGCTTCACAGAAGGCGCACCCTATTTGCCCATATGAAGCCCGGCGCACCCCATAGGTACCCATATAGCTTCGTACAGCCTAACAAATAATTAGATATAACTCGAAATCGATTTTTAAACGATATACGATAATATAAAGAATAGAGAGAAAAGAGTACGCGAAGAGAAGATCTTAAGATTTATAAATATATAAAATAATTAATAATCTCGCTATCTAAAGAAGAGTAAAGAAGTAATTAAATCTAAGTCGAATATAAAGTTATTTAGATTTTCTATCTTTTTAAAACTCGATAACGAGAGTAACTTATTTAGCGAGTAAAAGATAGAGTTAATATTATATAAATTAGATATTAAATTCTTTTAGAAGAGCGAAAAGATCGCGTTTAATATCGAAATTAAAAGACGTATACTTAGTAATAACGATAATCTCTTATTCTATTATATATTAGATAAATAGAATAAAAAGACTTATAAGTATACTATTACTTACGATTATCTATCGCGATATCGAGTCTTACTAACTATAACTCTAATATATAGATCTCTTAATATAGTTAAATAGAGATATTTTAATATTTTAAGAATTAGCTCAAGCGAATATCGATAGTAGCTAAATATAATTCTTTAGAAACTATTAAATTAGAAGAATAAGAAAGATTAATAATTAAATCTAATATATCGCTACGCTCGTAATAAGTCTAATCTCGTTAAAAAAGAGTCTACTATCGTTAAAATAATATCTATAATAATCGTTTATAGCGATAAAACCTAGAGTAGTAGAATTATCGATATCGTCGAGATCTTAATAAGCTCTTATTTTATTAAACGACTACTTTATATCTAGACTATATAGAATAAGTCTAATCTAATTCTCGCTATAAGATATTAGATTCGATCTCGCTAAAAGTGCGTTAAGAAGAACTATAACGCTTAGATAATATCTAAATTAATCTACTATCGTAAAGACTATATATAGAAGATACTTTTTTATTACGTCTTAAGATCTAATAAGCTAATTAGTAGTAATTTAAATAGATAAAATCGATAAACTTATTATTAAGTATTCGTCTATAAGTCTTTTTATTATTTAAGAGCGTGTAGCGAAGATATAGCGAAAGAATAAGCTTAGAAAGAAGAGAAAAGAGAAGAATAATATTACGCCCTTATATAATCGCGTAATAGCTTTAACTACTTCGTTTATAACTACTATTATTTAACTATCTTCTCTACTATTAACGTCTTTTACTAGCGTCTTTACGAATATTCGATTCTCTCGTCTTTAAAATAAGCTAGTTTTATATAACTATTACGTCTCTAAGCACTTAGAGAGTCGATTATATAGTTATAGAATAATCTTAGCTTCGAATCTAGAGTAGAGAGCTAATAGCTCGATATACGTAGATCTAGAAGACTTTATTAAAGATATAAAGTTAAATACTTTAATAAATAAATAGAGAATATTAAAAGATATAAAGAGAAAGCTATTAGATAAATATTATAAATCTTATTATATTTAGAAGTAGAAAGACGATAATTACGAGTATAAATAAGAGAAGTTAAATATTAAATCTAATATTAGACGTAAATTAGCTAATAATATAAGAATATTTAGACGTAAAAAGAAGCTAGATCGTGTCTTAATATATATTTCTTCTTTAATAATCTCTCTATCTCGAAGATTAGAGTCTATTTTATAGTTTATTAAAAAGAATAAGAGACTAGAATATAGATAATAACGAGAAAATTTTTACAACGAATTAAATAATAATAACGCGTTATTATTAGATAATAATAAAGAGATTATATAGCTATTCCTATAGCTATAATAAATATCTATAGAGTTATAATATTACTCTTCTTTAGTCTTCTTAGTAATATCTATTTTCTCTTAACTTCTATAATATATTCTACTTCTTTAAAAGAGTTTGCCCGCGTTATATCTATTCTTCTACGCGTGAATTACGAGGTCTATAAAGTTACTATATCTTTTATCGTCGAAGAATAGTATAGCTATATCTTAATATCTCTTAATCTACGTCTTGAGAATTAAAAATAAGATCTTAATAATATTTAAATCTAACGAGTATTAAGATAGATATTTTAATAGTACTTCTATCTCGTAATATATACGTATAAGCTTAAAATAGTAATATACTAAGATGATATTATATATAATTATTAATCGAGACTTATTTTTACTATAGTTATTATAGTAGAGAAGAATATAATCGCGTACGAAGTTAATAAATATCTCTTAAGTTACGAATTCTTAAAAAATAATTTATAAGAGATAGTCTTATATAGTAAACGTAGATAATAGAGTCTATCTCTTTAATTACTTAAATTTCTCGCTAATCTACGATCTTATATCTAGAGAAGTCTATTCGTACTTTTTATCGTCTATAGACGTTAATATCTAATTAATAGAGCTAACGAGCTACTTACTAGTTCGCTTATAAGTCGTTAACTTATCTAGAAAGATTAGTTAATTAAATCGCTAATTAGCTAGCGTAGCAAACTAGCTTTTTTATAAAAATACGTTACGCTAACTAGCAATTCTCCTTATCTACTTACGAGACTAATTAAGACGATATAAAGGTTTTTAGATGATATTCTTATCGACGACGAGATCGAATTCGTCGAATAGCTAATAAATTAACTCGTTTAAGTATAATATATATCGCTACTCGAGATACGCGAGTAGTTATAATTTAATATATTAACTTATAACTCTAGAACGTTCGCCTAAGCTATTATTTAAAATTAAATAATACTATATTAAATCTAAAGAGCTCTTAGCTTTTATAAAATACGAATATATATAGCGTATAGACTAGCTAGAATAACGTTATTGCTATAGTTCTATTCGAAGTTATTTTATATTAGAGCTCGAATAGACGCTAAGATAGATGACGATATAGTAACGATAGCGAGATAGACGACGTAAATAACTTAGAAGGCTACGAAATAGCTATACTAACTCTAAATAGTAAATAGACTATATATGAACTTAAATTTAAACGATTTTATATCTATATATCGCGATTTACCTTCTACTATTCTTGGGTAATCGTCTAGGCAAAAAATAGCGGGGTGATCCGTCAAGGCCGAGCTCCCGCACAGGGTTTTGCAAAAAAGAGTATCTTGAGCGAAATGGGTTTCGTTCTTTTTAACACTTCTCAAGAATTATTCCCGTTAAGAGTGGGGTGCTATCGCTGTGATTAGTTTAAGAAACGCTTATTAAGTTATATTCGTGTGATATTAAGTCGACTCTAAAATCACGCTAGGAGTGTAAATTAAAAATAATTCTTAGAGTATATATTATCTACTATCTACTATCTATAGACTCTAAACTATAGATTATAGATTATAGATAACTATACGAAGTAGAAGAAGTAGAAATAATATAAAGCTTTCTTCGAGTTCTTTATATCCCCTCGACTTTTATTTTTCTAGAAAAAGAAAATTTACGATATTCTTATTACGAGTATTACGAAAAGATTTTACTCTCTTCTTAATAAAATATCTTTTAAAAATCGTTAAGTTACTACGTAGAAATATAAAGCTTAAGAAGTGCCGAGCGAAGCGAGATAAAAAATTACACTATCGAGACTATGAAGCGAAGTAGAAATTAGTTTACTCTTGGCTATGGGTCGAAAAGGTCTAGTATATTTAGTGGGATATTTCATATTATATCGTATTATATCATATCATGAAAGGGTATTATGAAGGGATTATATTAGATTACTTATAAAGATATAAAATAGGAAATTACTAATATTATGAAATGATCTGAGAAATTTTTAATATATGTAGGGGTATCTTATAATATAAATTATTTCTTATATTAGTTAGCGAATAAGATAAGAAAATTTTAAATTAATATATAAGTTAGGGCGAAATTAGCTTAAGTAATTATTAAACTTCGACACTTAATAAGTGATATTAAGATAAACTTTCTTCTAATTTAATCTCTTTAAGTAAATATAGCTATTCTTACGGGTCGGAAAGGTGTGGTATCTATTGAACATAGTCGTTTTCAACTTTTTTTCAACTTTTTTTAAAAAATTATA